>PVIW01005919.1:0-96559 GCA_004026585.1 Noctilio leporinus
ACCTTTTACTTTTTCTTAATGGCAGTCACAAACTCAGGGTTAGCTCAGGTTTCTGTTCCTTTCTGAATTTCTGGGGGGAAGAATCTGGTTCAAGTAGCCTTGAGTTACTTTCCAGTCTAGTCATTTCTGACTAGATCATGTAGTTTATACATGGCTTCTGTAACACTTGTGGAGAAGGGGTAAGTCACCAGAGGAGAGATATTATGGTGAGCTGGGTATAATTGCTCAAGGTTTTATCAGGATTATATGGTGAATATATGACCCAGTCTGGAGGGATGGAGGTATTGTCTGATTTTGGGATGTAGAAGAAGATTATATTTCAGTGCTAAGATTCTATGTTTGAAGAATTTGATGCAAATTTGGAAGTTTTTACAGTGACTGAAATTCAGTGGTGAAAATTCTGTTTCTTTGTTTTAAGACTTACCTAGCAAAGTGGGGCTCATTCATGTGGCACTTTGGTGTAAGACACAATTAGTGTTGAGTAAAACAGGTCTTTATTTACAATATTCCAACCTTGGTGGGGCTGGGAGCACTTCAGCTTGGAGTCCTGTTCCCTTATGAGACCCAGCACTTCCTTTGCTCCCCAAAAGGCGATAAACCAAAACCAAGCCCAGTCGTTCCTCAGCCTGTGTAGGATAGCCCAGGAAAGCATGTGTCATGTTACACTGGATCATGATGAAATCCAGGAAAGTCACAAGTCCTGAGAGAGTGTCCTCTCCATACACCCCAAGTTCCAAGATCCAAGATACTAGATAGAGTCCCAGTCTGTAAGACTGAGTCCTTGGTGGCTGCGGAGTCAGCTGGAGTAGGCAAGGTCAAAGCAGCTGTGTGCCTGCTCTCCTAGCCCAGGCCACTCGCTGGATCCTGACTACAAATTGCATGGCTACTTCTCACATGGTGCTCCAGCCTTCTGATCTATCACATTCCTCTAACATGCTCCTTCAATCATGCTTTTTCTCTTGGCAGGCAGCTGAGCCCTTCATCCTTTCAAACCGCATGGCCCGTCTACATCTTTTCAAAGGGCATCCCCTTCCTCATGGCTGCTCCTTTCCTTACAGCGCTCTCCTTCAGGAAAGGCTCTGCTGTCCCTTGTTGTTGATATGCAAAGTATCTTAAAAGCTGTATTATTTCCTTCCTTCATCCCCCAAACCATGGGTTGTAGAGAATTTGGAGAAGATCCTCTGTTATAAGACTATGATTCCTAAGTCTGCCTTGTCGCTGGTTCTCAAGCCTTGGGTACATCTAAAAAATATTTTTAGAATTTTTTCCCCTTTCATTTCTCTTTTCTTTCTTTCTTTTTTTTTTTTTTTTTTAAAAGTACAGATAGTATACTATCCCAGAAATACTGATTTCATTGGTCTAGGGTGGGTCCTTGGTAGCACTATATTTTAAAATTACTCATCTGCTTGTAATATGCAGCCATTTTTGAGAACCTGGAGCATTATATTACTAGAGGCTTGTTAGAAGTGTAGAATTTCACACCCTACCCCAGGCCTACTGAATCAGAACCTGCATTTTAATAAGATTCTCAGGCAGCTTGTGTGCACAGTAAAATTGGAGAAGCACTCTATACACTTACGGAATATTGAGCAATGGACCCAGAGGTTTACTAGGTCTATAGTTTTTAAAAGTGTGATTCCAGGATGGTGGGTATCAATCACCTAGGAATTTGTTGAAAATGCAAACTCTTGAGAACCAGCCTATACCCTCTGAATAGGACAGTGAGGGTGGAGCCCTGCAGTTTGTGCCTGCACAAGCCCTCCTGATGATTCTGATACAGCAGCTGGAATTTGGGACCATTGGATTGAAAGAGTTTTTTTCCTTAAGGCCTTTATTAAAATAAATACTCATGAAGTGAAGTGACATTGATGTTGCAACTTGTAAATGATTTGGCAAGTGAAAAAAGAAAACTGTATGTACGTGTAGAGAAGAAAAAAATAAATATGACAAAATGTATTATTGTTATCCCCCTCATATCATTTATTAAAATGGTATAACTTAGCTTCCAAAAGAGTAGGTAACTAGTCCAAGGTAATCAGCCAGCAAGATGTAGTAAAACCAGAACTTGGGCTTCATGCTCTTCACATATCACTACAAGCTGGAGTTTGATGCTCTTTTTCCTGTTAGCTTGCCTGGTTCTTCATCCCAGGCATGTAGGAATGTGGCTGTGTTGCATTCCACAGACCAGAGGAGCAAGCTCAAGAGTGTGTCATGGACTCTTCTTATGAGTCACACCCATCTTTCTTTCCTCCGATATCCCACTGCCTCTTCCCCTTACAGCCTTCACTATCATTCTTTTTGTTAGATTTTGGGGGTCTAGGCATGTTTGTATCTTTTGCTTTGGCTTCTAATTGGAACCAAGTGTAATGTGATTTTAGTTGGGTATATTCAGGACTATGCCTGATTTGAGTATCCCAGATCATTATTTGAATTTTGAGGTTTGTTTTAACTGACAGAGTCACAAATTTGCCCTGTTGATGGTCTTGAGATTTAGAATTGATTTCAAAACAATGGGAACTATTAATTAAATACCTCACATTTTTTGTTCTCTGTATCATTCCATAAAATATTTGTGGTGATTAAAGATTACTGTTAAATAGCCCTGGCTGGTAGCACAGTGGATAAGGAGCCGGCCTGCAAACCCAAAGGTCACTGGTTCAATTCCCAGCCAGGGCACATAACCAGGTTGCAAACCAGGTCTCCAGCCAGGTCTGTGGCTGGAGGCAGGTGAAAAGCAACCATACATTGATGTCTCTCTCCCTCTCTGCCTCTCTTCCTTCCCCTCTTTCTAAAAATAATGAAATAAAATCTTTAAAAAAAAAAAAAAAAGAAAAGATTACTGTTAAATAAATTATCTTTCCTCCTTTAAATAAATTTGTTTCCTTAAAAGTTTTGATCCAAATTAGATTAGAATGACTTTATTTCTTCAGGTTGTTGACTATTTTTGTTGATGGCAGTAATTTTTTCCTACCTGATGATTCAAGCATCATATGTAAGAATTGTTTTGCTTTAGATCCTTGATCTCTTAGAGGTCTGCCTCTAATTTTGTCTGCCTCTAATTGAACTCATGATGTCATTTTTAGATAATGTGTGGAGGAGCATCAGGAGACAGAGCCAAATGGTCTTACTGTTATACAAACTAAATTGCCCTTGTGGCCCAGAATAAAATCTAAGCACTAAGAGCAGTTACTTACTTTGACAACGGAATTAATTGAACCTGAAAGAGTTGAAATTCCAGCTGTAGCATATTATTATTTCTGACTCTCATTTTGGTTTTGGTATTGTCAAGAAGAGTAACTTGTCTTATGATTAAATGGCAAAATCATGGGCAGTGGACAGCATTTGGGGGAGATGCTGAATACACGAGTTGTGAAGCAGTTCAGAAGTGACTTGCAGCAGGGAGGCCAGAAGGTGCGTTGACTTGTGTGTTGACTTCCATCTGAGCCGTCAGCTGAGCCAGGCACGGGGAGCTTTGCTGTGCAGAGGGAGCATATGCCACTTGGGAAGAAAATCTTTTTCACACATGATTTAAAGTATTTTCTTAAAGGGTATATTTAGTTTTATTATACCACAAACTGTTAGTGTCCTGATTAAAAAAAAAAACAAAAACATTTATTTTTAGACAGAGGGGAAGAAAGGGAGAGAAATGTTGTGTGAGAGATTGGTTGCCTCTCGCACACCCCCAAAAGTGGGGCCCTGGCCTGCAAACCCAGCATGTGCCTTGACTGGGAACCAAACCAGCGACCCTTTGGTTTATATCCTGGTGCTCAGTCCCCTGAGCCACACTAACCAGGGCTGTATTCTGATCTTTTATAGGAAACCTTATGTATGGATGGTATTCATTAAAAAAATTTAAATATATATTTTACAGTTTGAAAGGATTTGACATCTTACACTTTAAAATGTCATTATAAATAGCTTAATTTTATTGGACATTTTCATATTTCAAATGGATTTTAAGGGGATGTTTAGAAAAGATAAAGAGGAAAGCCATCAAGATTATGTCTGGTATAGGGAAAAGGCTTTGTGTGTTGGGGGCGGGGAGTAGAATTTTGCTTAAAGGGATTAATTTTATAGTAGTAAGAGATGCCTTTACTCTTTTCACATGTATGAAGGTATCAGAAAATCTGAAAAATATATATAGTATATTTGCTAAGGTGATACTATAAACATTCTAGACATATTTTTACATCCAGAAAATATCCAGTCATGTAATATGAAAAATAGAGATGTTTATTGAAGAAGGTAGGTATAAGATACCAGAAACATTGCACATAGGACAATGATGTCTCAGTCCCCTTCAAAGGAGGCATCTTGGGACCTCACACAGTTCTCTCAGTATCTCTTCCACTGTTTGAAACACTGCAAAATTCCTTGTTGGAATCACCATCAAGTGCCCCATTATATTTTCCTGAATCTCATAAATGATCTGAAATCTCTTCCCTTTCAAAGGTGTCACAGGGTGCCAAATCTGGGCTGTGAGGGGCTGAGTGACCTGGGTGATTTGATGTTTCACCAAAAAATTGTTCAAGATATGATGCATGAGTGGGTACATTTTGGTGATGAAGTTGCCAATCACCAGTTGCCTGTAGCTGCAGCCATTTTGGTTGTATTGCATCTCTCAACTGATGAAGAACATTGAGGTAGTACTACTTACTAATTGGTCTGGAGGGACATACTTGTGATGGACAACACCTTCCCAATCAAAATACATAGTTAGCATGGTCTTGATCTTGTTCTGACTTTGCTGTGCATTCTCCAGATGTGGAGAACCAGGTGACTTCCATTAGAATGACTGGGTTTCCATTTACAGATCATAGCCAGAGTCCCACAATTCATCTCTGGCTATGACCTTCTTGAGAAAATCTCATTCTTTGGTAGTGGTTTGAATCAAGTCTTTAGCAACTGCTGCACTATGTTCCTTCTGCTCTGGTACCAGAAGCCATGGAACAAATTTTGCCATGACGCATTTCATGCCAAGATCCTGTGTCAAAATCTTGGACACAGTAGTTTTTGGATTCCCCAGATCAGCTTCTAGTTCTCGCACTGTCAGTTGCTGATCTTCGTTGATTGCAGCCTGTATACCTTCAGCATTCTCAGGTGTTCGTTTATCAGAATCTGGATCACTTTCAACAGATTCTTGACCATCTTTGAAGCTTTTATGCTTCATTTTTATTTGTGCTTCACTCATTGCATCATCCCTGAAAGCCTTCTGAATCATCCAAATAGTTTCTGAGGAGGGATGTTCAAGCTTAACGCAAATTTTGATGCAGATTTGTTGCTATGCTTGCTCTTTTGAATGTGATGGCCACACAGTGCACAGGCCCACTCTATGGTATCTACTGCCCCCATGGACTAGGACAGGGATGTCATCATTGCTCACACATGTGAGTTCCAGTCCATTTTCTTTCATTGTCATGTTACGTTGATGTTGTGCAGACTGTTCTCATATTAACAATGGCTGGACTTTCCCAGACAGAACTTGTATATAAAGGGCTTTCAGTAAATTGTGATTATAATAACAAGCTAGTTTCCATTTTTTACACTGTTAACGGTTATTTGATTTTTAATTTATTGCTGATACTTAACACTATCACATTTCAGAACATTTCAAAAGATACAGTTGGTCCTTAAACAATATGGTCATTGGAGGTGTTGATCCTCTCATAGTTGAAGATCTGTATATAACTTTACTCCTCCCAAACTTAAGTTGTCTCTTGATATCCATGGGGGAATTGGTTCCCGGACCCCCAAGGATACCAAAATCAATGTATGCTCAAGTCCCATATATAAAATGGTATC
This sequence comes from Noctilio leporinus, assembly GCA_004026585.1. Lineage (NCBI taxonomy): Eukaryota > Metazoa > Chordata > Mammalia > Chiroptera > Noctilionidae > Noctilio > Noctilio leporinus. The sequence goes on from PVIW01005919.1 coordinate 5,803, forward strand.
AGTTGATACATATAATCTGCCCTCAGTATCTGCGAACTCCCAACTGCAGATCAAAAACAATATATTTATTTATTTTAAAATCTACAAATAAGTGGAACTGCACAGTTCAATCCCAGTTGTTCAAGGGTCAGCTTTATTTTAATGGGGTTTGATTTCATTGTTTTCTACCAGCTTTTATTTTTAAACTAGTAGTTGTTCATATATATACACATGTATTTTTTAGGCCTTATTGAATTTGAAGAATGTGACCCTGCTAGTGCAGTTGAAGGTAAGTTGACCAAGTATAATGTGTGGCAACTAGCTAATATCTTCTGTTTATTGAACAAATAAAAGAGGAGCTGCTATCCATTGGTATCAGCATGTATATGAAGTGATGTAAAAAAAAAATCTGAATATGATTTGAAGGCCTGCAGATTCTCAACCCTTTCAATACTACTTTTGGGATGTATATATCCCTGTAGTATTGAAAGTGTTAATAAATAGTAGGTTAGCTGGAAGGATTGTTAGTGGTTAGAATATATATTTCAAAAGATTAAATGTGTTTGTTTTCAAGTATACATTGAGATTGTTTTCTCCTTTGATACCCATTTTTAAACATTGTAATGTCATAAATATGAAACTCATCACTGCACATTATTGTATAATGCTTGTTCTGTAGTAGGTAATGTTTCAGTAATTAATGAGGTATACATTAATGTTAATATTACCATCATTCAGAATGGGTGATAATTTGAGAAAGGGTCCACATTCCATTTAAATTGATGTTTTTCATAGTATGAAACCCAAGAGATGCCTGCTATTTCATTATATTTTATATGCCGTACCTTATGAATAGGTTGGTATAATTTGAAAGCAAACTTCTGATTTTTCTAAGACCTGTGTAAGAATTTAAAGAAATGGTTTGCTGTCATGTGTAAGGCTATTATTTCAGTAGCCAGGAACTTTGGGACCTAGTCTTTTTATAGTTACTAGCTCTTTGAGAGCAATAATGATTTAAATTATCTGTACTTCAGCTTTCTTAATTATAAAATGTAGATAGTAAATAATACTCTATGAGAATAAAAATGTAATTGACTAAAAAAATACTATAATGTGCTGTACAAATGTATAGTTTAGGGAGTTCATTTTGCTTGAAAGCATGTTATTCTAAGATACCTGAATTCTAATCCTGGCTTATCGTGTTTACCAAGTTATATAACTGATTTTAAAAAATAAGAGAAGAGTGCTCTTGAATTTCTTAATCTATAAAATGAGAAGTTAGGTTAGGTATACTGTACTTCTCAAAGAATTAGCTATGCATTAAGTGCTGAATTCCATCAACAGTTTAATAGCATGACTGACCTTTAGAAATTAATTCATCATGCAAAAAGAGGAGAAAGGGCTATCATATCAGGCAAAACCAAAAATACTCATTTATGGTAGGATCCACTTATAATATTGTTTATATTAGAGATAACATGAATGCCATAAGTTTTTCATGTTGTACTATCAGTGGATCTGTTTTTATCTTACTTAAAACAATTATATTTATATTTTGTGACCCTCCAGCAGGAAATATGATTTGACGTGTTTAGATTTTATAATAAAATCTAATATAGAGAATAGTGTACTTTCTTGGAAGTGTTAAGATACCTGGAAATGCTTATTTTGTCTGATGCGACTTTGGGAATATTTATAGAAGAAAAGAATTTCATCAATAGAGTGAATGTTCTAAAACCTTTTGGTGAAGTGTGTTATATTAACATGAGTCTAAACATATATAACTCTGATTTAAATATTAGGGTTTAGCAATAAATACATTTATTTCTTCCATCCATATTTAGTATCACAGTTAACAAATTGTGTGTCAAGATACACGATGTGTTCATAAATTTAATATACTTATTAAGAATAGTTATGTTTCTGTAACAATACACAGTTTTTAATACATGTTTATTTTAAGGTGTAAAACCAAGGAAAAGAAAGACTTTTGGTTTGCCAGGAATAATTAAAAAGGAAAAGGATGCAGAGTCTGTGTAAGTATATTAAATATTTTCAAAATATTTTTTGTTGTAAATAAGCTATTGTTTTGAATTTGAAAAAAAATTCTATTGGAAATAACTCATAGTATACAGTATGTCTGAGGGGTGAAAAATACAAACTTCTCTAAATACATTTGCCAGGTTCTCTGGTTTTACTTAAAAATATTCACTTATTTTATTTTATTTATTTACTTTTGGTTGCTGCATTTTATTTTTTTAATTTTATTGTTGTTTTATTATAGTCATCCCCTTTTTTTCCTTCCCTCTGTCCCCTTCCCCACCCATCCACTCCCCCCAAAGTTAAAGTATTCACTTATTTTAAAATTTCAAGATGAAAGCTTTAGTATCTTAAAGTAGAAACTTTAAAGATACTTTTTAAAATTATTTGCATATTTTAAAATAATAAAAACAAGTGAAACGAAAAATTCTTCTAAGTCTTGATGTATAAGAAAAATCCACAGTCAACAATGTGATGAACATCCTTCTAGACAGCTCTAAGGCATGTAAGGACAGTATTTACATATAGCTGCTACTCAACTTACAGTGGGGTGACGTCCTGATAAACCTGTCGTAACTGAAAATATAGTAAGTTGGAAATGCTTTTAATATACCTAGCAAACGTCATAGCTTAGCCTTCAGTGTGCTCAGAACACAATATCCAAAAACACTAGCAACACAGTATAGGTGGTCCTTGACTTAACAGTGATTCAACTTACAGTTTTTCAATTTTACAATGATGTGAAAGTGATACATACTCAGTAGAACTAGTACTTTGAATTCTGTTCCTTTCCCCAGCTAGGGATGTGCAATATAATGCTCTCTTGTGATGTTAGGCAGCATCAGCCCAGCTGCAGCTCCCAGTCAGCCCTTCAGTCATGAGGTTAAATAACTGATACTCTGCAGTATACTGTGTTGCCAGCGTTTTTTCAATATTGTTTTGAGTTTTTGCCTCCTATCATGTCTACAAAATGTGCATCTGTGTTTCCTGCTTCTGGTGAGAAGAGGAAGGCAAATCTCTTGAGATGAAACTCAGATCATTTCCCAATAGAAAGCTAATGTAAATGTTTTGAGCACATTTAAGGTAGGGTAGGTTAAGTAAGCTATGATGTTTAGTAGGCTGTTGTGTTAAATGCATTTTCATCTTACGTTATTTTCAACTTATAATGAGTTTATTGGGACATAACCCTATCACGAATTAAGGAACATCTGTACACTCTAGGGTATCAATCAAAGGGTATCATTAACTCTGACCATCTGTATGCATAAATGGAAAATGTTAAATGTGGGAGAAAAAAAAGTGCTAACATGTTTAAATATTTATACTAGTTAACATTTTTAGATAGAGGATGGAGTATAAATTTGGTTTGCCTTTTTTTAGAAATAAGAAATTAGTATGCATAGAACATATAATTCAACATATAAGAATTTCAACTAGTATTATGTAAGTAAGGTTTTTTTACCTTGACTACACATTAGAACTAAGAACTACCTGGGAAGTTAAAATAAATATATCTTTGGCAGGCCCCATCTCAGACCAATTAACCCTGGTTCTTGGGCAGGAGGCCCCAGCATAGTTTCTATTTCCTTTTGTCTTAGGCAGCCTATGTGATTATAATATACACCTGGGCTAAGAATCATTGAGCTATGATTAACCAAAGACAAATTGGAATTTAAGTAATTCTTTCCATAATTATTCAACCCGTTTAGATTGAGGACACACTAATTAAAGTCTTAAGAGATTTGTTGACCTGGTAACATTGGATGAAAGTTTATTTAGAATCCTTCTCTAGCATAATCAAAACACTCATGAGAGTTAATATTTTGGTAGGTACTCACATGTGCAGTACAAAACAGCAATTTGTGCCTTGGGCATTTTTATCTTCTACTAGTATAGTCTTAGCATCTGAGTTTCTCAGAATTTCTACCAATCTAAATATCTATTCTTCTATATAAATATCTAAATATAGCCAAGTGATATATTTGGTTAACAAATTAAGACCAACTTCAAAGTAATTTATATCTATAGTTACCATCTCTTCTGCAAATGTCTTTTATTGGCATTTATGAAGAGAGTATTTTACTAAGATGATGGGAGCTAATTTCTTTTTAGAATATTGAAATACATTTTGAAATCTAAGCAGTTGATTTGTAAGTAAATCTTTAATGCAGCTAGTTCATCTCTTAGTGACTATATTATAAAAAGAAGTGGCTGTAAATTAAATATTTTTATAATATATATTTTCACAGCATTTCATTCAGGGATTTTATAATGTAATTTTAATTACATATACATTTTAAAATAATTTTTCATGAGTAATTTCCAAATGTGATCATTAGTCCATTTGGATATTGGAATATTTTTACCAATTAGAATACTAGGGCAGAAAATTATTATTATTATTTTTTTAATTTTATGTTGTTGTATTATATCCATCCCCTTTTTGCTCCCCTCTGTCCCCCTCCCCACCCACCCATTCCCCCCTAAGTCAATCCCACCTGTTGTCCATGTCCATGGTTCCTTTATACTAGGTTCTTGTCTAAACTGCTCCTCTTCCTTGCCTCTTCCTCCCCCCTCCCCCCACCCCCTTTCCCCCTAACCACTGAAGGCCTATTCACTATATTCATATATTTGGTTCTGTTTTGCTTGTTGTTAGTTTTGTTCATTGTTGTCCTGTAATGGGTGAGATCATATGGTATTTATCTTTCACTGACTGGCTTCACTAAGCATAATACTCTCCAGTTCTATCCACATTGTTTCAAAAGGTAGGAGTTCCTTCTTTCTTTCTGCTATGTAGTATTCCATTGTGTAAATGTACCAGTTTTTTGATCCAGTCATCCACTGATGGGCACTTAGGCTGTTTCCAGCACTTGGCTATTGCAAATAGCACTACTATGAATATAGGGATACATAGGTTCTTCTGAATTGGTGTTTCAGGGTTCTTTGGGTATAATCCTAGCAGTGGAATCACTAGGTCAAAAGGCAGTTCCATTTTTAGTTTTTTGAGGAAATTCCATACAGTTTTTCATAGAGGCTGCACCAGTCTGCATTCCCACCAACAGTGCACCAGGGCTCCCTTTTCCCTACATCCTCGCCAGCAGTTGTTTGTTGATTTGTTGATGATTGCCATTCTGACAGGTGTGAGATGGTATCTTATTGTGGTTTTAATTTGCATCTCTCTGATGACTAGTAATGTTGAGCATTCTTTCATATGCTTTTGAGCCTTTTGTGTGCTCTCCTCAGAGAAGTGTCTGTTCAGGTCCTTTGCCCATTTTTAAATTGGGCTCTCTTTCTCCCTGGTGTTGAATCACATTAGTTCTTTATATAATTTGGAGATCAAACCCTTCTCTGAGGTATCATTGGCAAATATGTTTTCCTATACAGTTGGTTCCCTTTGAATTTTGCTGATATTTTCTTTAGCTGATTAGAAACTTTTCAGTTTGATATTTTCCTATTTGTTTATTTGTTCCTTTATTTCCTTTGCCCTTAGAGAAGTATCAGTGAAAATATTTCTGCGTAGGATATCTGAAATTTTACTTCCTGTTTTCCTCTAGGACTTTTATGGTGTCACTGGCTTATGTTTAAGTCCTTAAACTGTATCTTCTTTAAAAGGTGGAAAGTAGAAATGTTCTAACATTTTAACTGATGATTCTGTAGAGGGATTGAATTAATTATTACAGTGCTTTTTCTGGTAGAACATTTTCTTAAAGTATATACATAGGTTTTTCTCATCTACCAATGATAAGGAAGCTCTTTTTCAAAATTGAGATTTTAAGTGGATATAAAAATACATGGGATTTGCATTTACCTTGTCCCTTTGGTACTTCAATTTGGATTAAAAGCACTTTAGTCATCTCACTTTTTTTCTATTTATTTTGTTTATTTTATTGTAACAAAATTCTTCAATTTGTAGATTTTCCTGGTTTATGCTTAGTCTTTGGGTAGGTAGAAATTACTTGTCTATCCAAGATATTAATTTAGTGGTTGTGATTGTTAATTTGTCCGTTACGGTGAACATAAAGCCTAATGGGTCTGTTAAAGTGCCACGTTTTATGTGATTACCTGCCTCAAAGCAAAGAATATGTAACAAATCCAAATACCTTTAAATACGCACTGTTGCCCTGGCTGGTGGAACAGTGGATAAGGCACCAGCCTGCAAACCCAAAGGTCCCTGGTTTGATTCCCCAGCACATAACCAAGTTACAAGCCAGGTCTCCAGCCAGGTTCATAGCTGGAGGCAGATGAAAGGCAACCATATGTTGATGTCTCTCTCCCTCTCTGCCTCTCTCTGAGAATAATAAATAAAATCTTTTAAAATATCCACTGTAATTTTTGTTTTACAGTGTATATATAGAAGTTTTTCTAGTCCTCATGGCTTCAATGTTTTTTTGTTTTTTGGTTTTTTTTGGCTTCAATGTTTTTAATTTCATATTTTAAGATCTTTATTTGGTTAGTTGAGAAGGTTGAATTTTGTGTTTTAGTTTTATGTTTAAAGTTTTTGCTAATTTATATCCATATTTGTTTACCAGTTCTGAGCTACATATTACATTAGACTAGAAAGCTCTTCCAAATGGAAGTCTAATTACTTTAATGAATTTGGAGAAAAGTGGTTTTGATTTTGCCCTGGCTGGTGTGGCTCACTTGGTTTGGAGTTGTTCAGCAAACCAAAAAGGGTTACCAGCTTAATTCCCTGTCAGGATACAAGCCTCGTTTGCAGGTTTGGTCCCAGTTGCGTTGCATTGATGTTTCTTTCCCTCTCTTTCTCCCTCCCCTTCTCTCTAAAAATAAAAATGAAATCTTTTTGTTTAAAGGTAGTTTTGATGTTCATATAGACTAGCTTCTAGAAAGTATTACACTTTAGACTTCAGCTTTGAAAGTATAGAGTTTTATAAATTATTTATAAATGTTATTTTTACCAATAAGTGTAGTTGTTTTTTTTTTTTTTTTTTAAGCCAAGCTTTCTTTTCTGAAGGAAACTTTTTTTTACACTTCTCTCCCTAAAAAATTAAGTCACTAGAAATCCTTGTAGGACTGATAGCTTCCTTGATATGATTCATGTGTGTATTCATGGGAAAGAAGTACTTCTGAAAGAAGTTGTAAAAACATTTGTTTTACTTTGTTATGTACTATGGGTATAGGAATGCTTTCTTTTGAATTTTAAAATCATTTGGTATATTTTAATCTTCATGAGATGATTTCTCTAAGTATTTTTATCAATTTAAAATAAAAGTTATGCTTACATATCAAGTTAAACACTTTCAATGTAATATTGTCAGATAGTTCTAATAATTGACAATTTCTAATACTTTGTTTGTTTTAATAGGGAATGCCCTGATGCAGATTCACTTGTAAGTAGATTTTACTTTGATATAAACAATTTAGTCATTTTCATTAGGAAATACCCAACATGTTTGGGTTGAGTTGTTTATACATCTTTCTTTCCAAAAAAATAATAATAATAATCATGCTGTTGTATATTCACTATTAAAATTATATTACAGATGCATTTCTGTCTTCATATTACTGGATGTTTTCCTATTAAATAGAAGGTGTTTCTAACTACATTTACAAGTGGCCATTTTACTTTTAAAATTTGAGTGGTACCAACAGCATACTTCTTTTTCTTGGGAAATATGCCAGATCTCAAATCTGTACACTTTATTTTAAAATGTGATGCTCTTACTAATTTAGTCTTAGAGCTATTAAAAATAGTGCCCTATCTGTTTATGAATTTAACTTCTATTTAAAAGATTATTATTTTAGAACAAAATAACCATGGTTAGTACTTTTCTGTACTTTTTGTTTTAAAAAATATTTTTATTATTTAAATATATTTCTTTATATGCACTTAAAGAAGATATCAGATGGAGCTCCCTGTGGTTACAGTGGAAGAGTAGATTCTGTACCTTCCACTGTAACCAAATATAGACACATTTTCAGAATTTTCCTCAAATACTGGTCATGTTGATAAGTGTACTAGTCAAGCAATTCATCGCCTCTGCTTACTGTTTTTGCTTGTATAGCTATTGTTGCTTTTGACCCCAAAACAATTTGATCTTTTATAGCATATGATGTATCAAAATAAATAAGTATTTTGTGAAACATTGTGTTTTGTATTAAGATAAAACTAGTGCTTTGTTTCATATTTCAGCTTTAAAATAACATGATTGTCCCTGGCTTGTGGCTCAGTGGATAGGTGCCAGCCTGGGGACCCAAAGGTTGCTGGTTCAATTCCCAGCCAGGGCACATAACCAGACTGCAAGCCAGGTCTCCAACCAGCTCCGTAGCTGGAGGCAGGTGAAAGGCAACCATACATTGATGTTTCTCTCCCTCTCTGCCTCCCTCCCTTCCCCTCTCTCTGAAAATAATAAATAAAATCCTTAAAATGACTGATTTGTTCATAAATTTATAGTGAAAGTAATAAAATAGACTCCTAATGAGTTCTAGGATCATCAGAGTGTTTCTGAAATTAAAACATTTACCATACCACTTGCCTGTTTAGATACCCTTGGTTTATTAATTAATGAAAAAGCCAGCAGGTATGTTTGGCATTTACTTTTAGTACTTACACAGTTTATTTCCGAATTAACTATGTATAGCATTTGTTTCACGATTGCAACATTGCATAAAATCCTTTAGTACTTAATATTTTATTTTATATATACTCCATAAATAATGCATTTTTAATTCAGCTCATTTGATACTATTCTATAATGATCAATGAATCAGTTTTGAACTTTAGTCAGTGCTTATCTGGAATTAGGAAAGGGCTTTTAAAAAGGACACAATTTTTTTCTTGTTTTTTTCTTTCTTCTTTTTTTTTGGATTTTATTCATTATTTTCAGAGAGAAGGGCAGGAGGAAAAGAAAGAGAGACATCAATGTATGGTTGCCTTTCTCCTGCCTCCAGCTAAGGACCTGGCTGGAGATCTGGCTTGCAGTCTGGTTATGTGCCCTGGCTGGGGAATTGAACAACTTTCGGTTCACAGTTGGGCTTCATTGGATAATGAGCTACACCAGCCAGGGCCCAAAATTTTTATACCATATTCAAAATGATTGATAAGTGTAGAAATAAAAAAAAAACTTATAAAATTAGAAAAAAATATCCCATAGACAATTTGAATAACTAAAGATAAATTGGCAGAGAGTATTTGCAAGATGTAATAAGGGGCTAATTACTTTCCATTGTAAAGTTTTTATATAAATCAGTATAAAAGGTAAGCAGACACCCAGTAGGAAAAGGGCATTAAATAAAAATAGGCAATTTACATTAAAAGAAGTAAAAATGGTGACTAAACATAGAAATGTTAAAAATAGTAGTTTTATTCTGATGCAAATTAGAATGAAAATACTGCATTCTGAAAAGAGAAATACCCCCTTACCTAATAACAAGGGCATACTTAGAGAAGTGTCCCTTCCTGGGGATTCCCTCTGGGATTCCCTCCACTTCAGCACCTGCCTTATAGGTACCAACTTTGTTTTGATTTATCCTTCTGATGGTTTTTTTCCATGAAGATAACCAGATATGCCAACAGTTTTAAATTTTCTTTTTTTCTTAAAAGATATATATGCTCTTCTTTCTGTTTTGTTTTAGCTATATTCTTAGAAGTCACTCCATCTCAGATCATAAAAGCTTTTTTTCCTTTTTCTAATAGCTGTATAACACTGGTTTTTGTATATATTATAGTTTATTCAACTATGTTTGGATATTTAGGTACTTCCCTATAAATGAGTTATAGGTTATCTTTGATGAATAATTTTGTGTATGTACTTTTAAATTCTTGGGGGTGTATCTTTGGGGTAAATTCTTTGAAGAGGAAGAGAAAACACATTTGTTAGATACTATAAATTTCTCTTTGGAGGGATTGTGCTTCAGTTAAGTCTTCAATCTTGTTGATAGGCTTTTGTGACTTTAATGAAACTGTATAATTAGACCAGTTTTACCATAAGTTAGCTATTTGATAAGAACAAGAATTAAGTTCCTGTGGCATTTAGTCAGTGTTATAACAAATGACCATATTTGAGGACCTGCAGTATTTTGTATTTATACCAATGAAGTATAAGAGTACGTTTCTCACAGCTTTGCCCACAAAGGGTATTTTCAGGTTTAAAATTTTTGCCAGTTATTTTTTTTTTTTTTTAAGACTTAATATTTCCAGAGAGAAGGGAAGGGAGAGAGGCAGAGAGGGAAAGAAACATCAGTGTATGGTTGCCTTTCACCTGCCTCCAGCTACGGAGCTAGCTGGAGACATGGCTTGCAACCTGATTACGTGTCCTGGCTGGGAATCGAACCAACAACCTTTGGGTTCACAGGCTGGTGCCCATCCACTGAGCCACCAGCCAGGGCTTTGAATTTTTGCCAGTGTTAAAAGAGTGGTATTTTAGTGTAGTGTTAACTTTCTTGGTAGTCTTTTATTTCTATTTTTTGTGTATATATAATATATATGTATAGATTTCTATTTACACTGTCAGTCCCCTCTGATTTCATCACCTCCCTTCCCCAGACACACAGAGGTGTTGTGCTTTATTTCTTTACTTTGAAAATGTGGGTGAAAATTTGGTTATCCACAGAACTGCTGGCATTTTTCCTGAACACCTGTTCTATTCCTTTCAGTGTTCTGTTTTATTATGCTTTTCTATTTCAGATTTCTGACGAATGGAGTGAGATTTGAAGCTAAGTAGTAACTAAGACATAATTTTCTCAGGATTTTTTTAGGATTAGGATTTCGTTAACCTGTTGACTTTTGATAAGTGATATAGCCCCTTAGTTAACAGTTAAGACTATTTTGCTATTTAATAATACATTTGTAGTTGGAGTCATCATTATAGTAGTTTTCTTTTTCTTCTTTCCGTAGAACATTCCTGATGTAGATGAAGAAGGCTATAGTATAAAGCCAGAAGCACATCAGAATGATATCCTTTTGTCATCTGAATATTTTTATGGATTGTATTGCCGTATAAGTAAACATTTAAAACACTCTAGTTATATTTCTTTTAAAGTCCATCTTTGAAAGAGTTTTGTTTTTAATAAATGCATGAAAAATTGGTTATGATTTTAGACAATTTAAAAATTGATTTTTTTTAACTGATACTCACATACCAAAGAGAACCATTTCTACTCATCTAGTGATTCTGATTCTGAAGATGAAGAACCAAAGAAGTATAGGATAGAAATCAAACCTATGCATCCAAATAACTCACATCATACAATGGCTTCCTTGGATGAATTAAAAGTGTCCATAGGAAATATAACCCTCTCTCCAGCAATACCTGTAAGTAAGAACGTGACCTAGTTTGTACTTCTTATATAGAAGTCTTTTTAATACCATGTCAGCCTGCATCTGATTAATTTTCAAAATACCAAAAAGTAAAACATTACTTAGCAATAGTTAAACATGTTGGACAAAGAAGTGTTTATATTTTTTATTCAGCTTTATTGAAGTATAGTTTATAACTTTTCTATAGTCAAATGAACTTGTAAGTTTGGCTTCCTTTTGAAAGTGTATTGCAAAAATGTGGAAAAACCTATTTCTGCCATTTATTGTATTTTGTAAGTAATGTTTTATGACTTAGATGGAATTTTGTGAACTGTCAGTATTAATCTTTTCCTCATTGAATTTTGAAGTTTTTGTCCATGTTTTGTGAATTTTGTATAGAAGGAAATTAAGTAAAAATGAATTTAAAGATTAAATGCCAGGTTTGTATTTTTTTCCTGTCACTATAACATTTGTTTTTGTATACTTTTCATAGAAGGGAAGGAAAAGATAAGAATTCTTGGTTATAGTGATTAATTTCTCAGTTCTAAGATCCAATACCTAACATCTTTTGGGGGAGGAAAATAATCATAATACATCTGTCTGTGATGTCATTCAAAAATGTTAAACTCTGGGGAAAAGGCATGTTTTAGAATTATATTTAGTATGTCCATGTTCATAGTTGATATTAAGCCTATTCTTGATAATAGAGAATAAAAATCCTCACCTTTTTGTATTGTTATTTGATTATATATTTTAAGTAGTCTATATATACTTGTTTGGATAAAAGTTTTTTTCTCCTATTCAGTTTTAGAATTATTTTTCTACCAAAAAGGACAGATTTCTGAAGTGAGATTTTATTCCACCATTACTAGTTAACATCAAGATTAACTCCAAGGTTAAATTATAGTGTGTGTATATATGTATATATATATATATATATATATATATATATGTATATATATGAAGTAGAAAGTTTCGAAACCATAAAAATTTGTATTGTCTAAGAGCATAACTAATTTAAAAAATATATGTAGGTAAAAGCTTAAAGGACTATACATCAAAACGTTAAGCATTTATCTCTGGGTGGTGAGCTTGTTATGGTTTTAAGTTTTCTCTTTTGTGCTCTTTTATATTTGTTTAAAAAAACAGTGAACATATATTAATCTTAATTTCATTCAGAAAATAATCATAAAAACTCATTGTTAATATTGGGTGTGAAAAGAGTATATTTTGTCCAACGTGCTTATCTAGCTTAAATATCTTCCCTGCCCTTAATAATGTATGTTTTTTAAGGTATATAGATTTTAGGTATAGTTCAGAAGGGAATAGACAAATTATTTGATCTGGAAAATATAATATTTTATTTTAATTTTTTACTTTTTTGGTGAGAGAAAATGGAAAATATGATATTTTAAATTCTTAAAAACACTCTTTTTTTTTTTCCATGTACTGCTAGAGACACAGCCCAGTAAGTGCAAGATTTTATATTTTTATTTATTGATTCTTAAAAATATTGTCATGTTTGAATATTGATTTTCAGAGTACTTGCATTAAATATTTTTAATTAGCCAAATCTCATAGTAAGTTGCTTTAGATATTTAATAAATTAATATTTAAAAACATAGACTGTTAAAAGTACATGTATTAAATATTTTAAATTAGCAAGTCTCATAGTAAGTTGCTTTAGATATTTAATATTTAAAAACACTGTTAAAAGTACATATATTTTTAACTATAAAACAAAAACTAAAAGTTTTCTATATACCTTTTTATGTAGTTTATGCTTAAATAGATATACTAAAAACTATTTAAAATTCAAGTTCCTAGTATTAACATTTTATGAAATATTTCATTACTAAATTGTTACTTACTTAATGACACTTAGTTTTTGTATTTCTGTTTTAGGTACAGATGAATCAGCATTCATCTAGTAAGTTTGACATTTAAGTTGGCTATTTTATTTCTATTAAAATTTATCAGGCAATTTACTAAGCTATATATGTAGTTATAGAAACAGGCTTTTCTCATCATGTGGCTTAACAACAGACTAAAATGATATTTTATAACAAGAAAAATTATGTTAACTCTTTCAGTTTTGAGACGTGCCTTAAACTTTAATAACTGACAATATTTTTTAAAATCAGCTTTTGATTGATGATGTTACCTGTTAAATTGGCCTAACTCCTTCATGTGCCAGAAGACATTTATGAGTAATCTTTAGTTTTACCTATTTTTAAGTCTTAGCACAATTGCAATTTCTGTTATATGGTTTTTAGTATAACAATTTAATTATATTAAAAACATATTGGGGTGTTAATACCTCATTCAGAATAATACATAAAAATAACAAGGTTTGTGGGAAAAACAGTTGGGGCAGGACACTCAAAAGCGATACAATTTTGTAAACATGATGCGTAATAAAAGCTTCAGTATCCTAATAAAGCTCAATTTAAAAAACCCATTAAATTTATAATATTTTTTAAAAAGTACCATTTTACTTTTAAAAAAGAAATGGTGAGCAGCTGGATAGAGGATGTGAAGAAAACGAGTATAAAGGGTGTATTGACTTAGAGATGAAAGCTAAATGCAGAAAGATGGTGGAGCCCTGCACAATGAGCACTTTGAGGGAAGTGCTAAAGTGGGCCAAATGCAGAATGTGGTGTGAACAGGCACCTTGTACAGTGTGGTATTCCTCATAGCTTGTTGCAGTTACTCATATTGATGTATTTTATGTTCATCAGCTATTGCTTAGTGATGCAAAACATTGAGATACAGGGAAAACTGTGTATGAACCAACACGACTTTTGCATTATTGATGCTTTTCCCTTGTGTACTAGTTGCTTATGAAATGATTCATGTTATAAATGCAAAGGGTAGCAAAAGAGAGACTACCTTATAGAGACTATTTCTCTAGGTTTTTTTACAAACTTTAATTATTTAAAATAAGATCCTTCAAGAGTTGGTAATTACTTTTGGCCAATATAATAATCTCTAATAATACTTAAATTCGAAAAATACTTTCATGATTATCAGTTAAAATTCTTGAGTGACACATAAGTATTTAAACATTTGTCATAATTTTTAAAGTTACAGCCTATATTCTCTTTTGAACAGACATTTTATTTTTTAAAAGTTTTATTTGTTTTAGAGAGAGGGGAAGGGAGCGAGGCAGAGAGGGAGAAAGACATCAGTGTCTTTCACCTGCTTCTAGCTACAGACCTGGCTGGGGACCTGGCTTGCAACCTGGTTATGTGCCCTGGCTGGTGCATTGAACCAACGACCTTTGGGTTCTCAGGCCAGTGCCTTATCCAATGTGCCACCAGGCAGGGCTGCCATTTTATTTTAATAAATATGAGGTTAGTTGATTTAAGTCTCACCAAAAATGTTAAGAGAAATTAAGATTTAGCAGAATTTCAGCTATTTTAATATTCTGCACAATAGAAAATAATATTCTGCACAATAGAAAACTTCTTAAAATTTTATTTTTCTTTTCTTCACAATTGTTTAAATTATATTATTAATTCCAGAATTTTTACATTGTTTATAGTAATGAGATCATTTTTAATTAGGTGAAGAGTTAACAAAATTGAAACCATCTGCTGCATCCAATGAGTAAGTCTCATGTTTAAATTTATTAAACAAGTACTTTATTTTTTGAGCAATTTTAGGTTCACAGCAAAATTGAGAGGAAGGTACAGAATTTTTGTGTATACTCTCTTCCCCTACATTAGCTCAGCCTCCCTCCTCCACTAGAGTAGCACATTTGTTTTAAGTGATGAGCCTACATTGACACATCATCACTGCCCAAGGTCCGTGGTTTACATTAGGGTTTACTCTTGGTGTTCTACATCATGTGCATTTTGACAAATGGATAATGGTATGTCCACTATTACAGTTTTATACAGAGTGGCCAAGAAATTCCTATTTCTTCCACCTTTATAGTCTTTTCTCCCCACTACCTTTAAATTTTAGACAAAGTATTCTTTGTCTTGTTTTCTATAATTTTATTATCTCTGCAGTTTCAGTTGCAGTAAGGTGTTGTGTATTATCCTGTTTCTTAAGCTGCCAGGTGCCCTGTGAAGTTTTCTGTTGTTTCAATTATTTTTCATTTGATAACTTTTTAATAATAATTTTTAAAAAATCCATTCAACTGTATTTGGCCGTTAGGGCCTCACTCTTCTAAATAAATGATAGTATCCCAAGTTTATACGTATCTGTTTTTCAGCTGGTTATTCTCATGAATTTTCTCACTTTTTCCCTTCAGTTTTGGCTGTGACCTTATGAAATAGACTATACTTCATGAGTTTCAAAGTGAGGAAGTATCCCAAGTTGAAAAAGGAGAAGGCTAGAAGGCATGCTGCAAGCTATTAAAAAGGAAAAAATATTTTAAGCCAATGTTGTATGGGTCCTTTTTCACTTATATATTTATTAATATTTTAATGTTTTTGCATGAGTAAAAAGTAGGCTTAATTAATGGCTAGTTTAAAATTACTTTATTCCTTTCAAGTTAGGCACGAATCCAGTATAGGGTTGGTATTCAATTTGATTTGCCATTTCTAAAGATAGTTTGTGGAATGTTTTAAACTAGCAATCATTTGTGCAGTTGTGCCTCTGGCTAGGCTTTGCCAGGCGGGATGTTATCCGTGTCCATGTAAGTGCATGCTAAGGCACTAGATATGTGCCTGTAGATCACTGTAACATTTTTATTATCTAGTGGGCCTGTGTTCTAAGAGTTTGAAAAAATATTACAAAAATAATGGCAGTTTGATACATTAAAGCATGAACCCCTAAACCCCTGTTAGGAACCAGGCCACACAGCAGGAAGTGAGTGGCAGGCTAGCAAGTGAAATTTTGCTCACATTACTGTATAAACTCTGCCTCAGGTCTCTTCTCCCTCCTTGTCTGCCAGTCCTTGGAAAGACTGTCTTTCACAAAACCAGTCCCTGGTACCAAAAAGGTTGGGAGGGCTGCTTTAAAATATTGTTTTAATGGGGATTTAATTTCTTTTTTTATATACAACTTGATTTGTCAAGCACACCTCAATAAAGCTGGAAAAACATAATTTTAAAAAGAGGTCAGATGCTTCAAGATCCTAGAAATTATATTCATATTAAAGTTTGTATTAAAGAAAAGAGCCAGGAGTTGAATCCAGAGAATAACTAGTTAACTGGATTGTAAGAGGAAAAGTTTTATGAAGCATGTTTAATTTCTTGAAACTAGAATGTTGATCCCCTTGAAAACAAGCATTACCTTATAAAATGTCTGACTTCCTATTGATTCACACGTGGAATTGTTGTAGAATTAGGGGGCTTTTTTAGAGACTCTGCTGCCTTTTTTCTTTCTTTTTTCATTTGTAACATTGAAATCATTATTTTCATTTTGACAGCCCCTAGGACTTTTTAAAGAGTATAAAAGGTGTGATAAGTGGGACTTTATCTTCTGTACTCTCCCTGCGACCTTCATACAGTGTTTTTGTGGATTTCTGCTTAAAGTGGTTAACAAATATTGGTTGATTAAGTTTCTTCACGTATTCCATTGGCAGAACATCAAACTTTTTTTTTTAAGATTTTATTTTTAGAGAGAAGGGCAGGGAGGGAGGAAGAAGGGGAGAGAAACTCAATGTATGGTTGCCTTTCACCTGCCTCCAGCTGAAACTTGGCTGGAGACCTGGCTTGCAACCTGGTTATGTGCCCTGGCTGGGAATCGAACCAGTAACTCTTGGGTTCTCAGGCCGGCGCCAATCTATTGAGCCACACCAGCCAGGAGGACATCAAACTTTTAAATCAAATGTTGAGTTATTATAATTCTGTGAAATAATGACTAGATTTTATACTATTAAAATATTCCTTTATTAAAATCCTTGTTTTTAAAATATTATGGAAGGAAAGGGACCAGTGACTTACTTGCTTGGGACCCTCTGTTTGGACCATCTCTTGATTCATCATCTTCAGCTTCACTAACTTCATCATCATCATCATCAGGTAAATATATGTATACTTTTTAAAAATATTTAAAAATTTTTTATTTTTAGAAGGAGAGGGAAAGAAACATCAATCAACATGTGGTTTCTTCTCATACATCCGCAGCTGGGGATGTGGCTCACAAACCAGACATGTGCCCTGACTGGGAATTAAACCAGTGTTTTTCAGTTCACAGGCCGACACTCAATCCACTGAGCCACATTAGCCATTATATATATAATTTTTTCAAAGATTTATTATTTTTAGAGAGAGGGGAAGGGAGAGAGGCAGAGAGGGAGAGAGACATCAATGTATGGTTGCCTTTCAATTGCCTCCCGCTATAGACCTGGCTGGAGATCTGGCTTGCAACCTGGTTATGTGCCCTGGCTGGAAATTGACCCAGTGACCTTTGGGTTCACAGGCCGGCGCCTATCCACTGAGCCACTAGCCAGGGCTAGGTATGCATTTTTAATCTTCCTTATGTAGTCTGAAAAATAATGCCATAAATTATTTTGCCCTTCAAAGAATATTAGTGATGTTGAAAGAGAAATTATTGTTACACAGTAATAAATTGCACCACCAGAGAGCACAAATAAGTTTCCTTTGGCTTTCCTTTTTTGATGAACTTGTTACAAGTTCATCTCTTCAGTGGAGCTCAGACAGCATTCTTAGAGATTGCATTGGAAAACTGAAAATACCTTTGGGTTTCCTGATGCTTTGATGAGAGATCTTCCAAAAGCTGTATCTCTGAGAATCAGAGTGGCCTTTCTCGTAATATCACATGTCCTGAAAAATTAATGATAGAAGAAGCTAACAATGCTGCTGATTTTTCTTCTGCATCATCATCACTGCGTCTGGAATCTAGATTAGTGTATTTCTTTGTTCAGATAAAGAACGGTATGGGAAATATGCCTTACCTACTTTCCTTAGGCATTGTCAGAAACCAGATGTAGATAAGCTTTGTTTTTATACTGTACAAGACACTTTTTATTTTGTCATATGTTACATCTAATAGACATTTCTTGGACGTGAACTACACTATCACTACTACTACCAAAAATAAACTCTTACAATTAAAATGCGAAAGCTTGTAAATAATTGTAGTAATCTCCTTCAAAGGCTTCTGAAAGCAATATCTAACTGGCATATTGCAGATAGATTCATTTATAAAGTTTTATTAGCTTTTCCAAAACAGCAGTTGCTGATTTTTTTAACTTAACACTTCTTCTACTCGTCTTGGTTTTGAGTCAGCCTAAATGCCATTTGGAGAGGCTGCTTGATTAATAAATAATGAAGTTTAAGGAATAAATGTTACTCTCACAAGTTTGAAGTAATGAGTATTATTGGTCAGTACTGGTTTCATTGACAATGAACAAGTCTTTAAAGTAATGTGTCATAGTGCCAGGAGGAGAGCTGGTTCTCCAGCTGTGCACGTTGTGTCTAGCATGTAAAGGACTGCTCTAGGCTGGGAAAAGGCAGCAGCCTTAGACACTGAACTTGATTTCTTACCCAACTTTCTGCGATTTTTCTTAAGCAACCTAAAAGTTGCATACATCTTTCCTCCCTTTATATGGTATGCTTTCTAAATGATTGCGTAACCCCCACAACATTTACTTTCACTTCTGTGTTACAACCTTTTTCTTTAGATCACTTCCTGCCACCTCCATGTTCTTTTTATGCCTCTGATCTGCCATCGCTGACCAAGGGTCCTCAGCTTTACCTCTCGTTTCCCTGTGGTTATACTTAGGTCCATTTGTATATTTTTAACTTATGCATCTGTAAACTTATAAAACTTAAGCCCAGAATATACTTCTTCCCATCCATAAGACATTCTTCTGTCTCTGAATTATGTGACTTTTGAATTCCACTAATTAATTTCTACCATGATGAGTTATTTTTAATTTAGGAATACTGAGGGTTAGTATTTCTTACTTATAAAATTGCAAAATTTACAACTCATGTTGAAGAACAGTGCACACTAAATTTATATAGGATTTAGGGAAAGTTAAGATACTATTTTCAACACTAATCAGAGGAATGAAGAGAAATGTTTTTAGTGAAGATAATTCTAATTCTTTTATCATGAAAAAGTTACTGTGTAGTTAAAAAAAAAGTCAAATTACAGTTTAAATTAAGGTAAGAGTTTTAGTTAGAGTTCATGTTCCTATTTTGAAGGTGGTGTTTCAACGGCTTGGTTTTACATTACTATCTGTAAAGTAGGTATATGGGCAATAAACTAAAGGCCTTAGGACTTAAATTGCTTGTTCATACCAATTGACATACCAGATTTAATTTTCATACAGTATGTATAAATCATTGAAACAGGAAAACAATTTATGTGTCAGTTTTATTGAAAATTAAATGATTTTTTTTCCAGGAATACTGTTGGTAGCTTTGAAAAAAGCATGCTTGATTGATAGGTTTCTAGTATTTCAGCAACTGTCTCTAATTAATTTATTTAAAGTTCTGAAAAATGAGCTTTGAATCCTAACTATTCCTCTTATAATAGAATGTCATTATGTACAGATTGCTATATACTAATGATTTTCTACAAATTTTTCCCTCCAACAGCCAGGCCCACAACTCCTCTTTCTGTAGGCGCCATCGTGCCCCCTCCGAGGCCTGCTTCCAGACCAAAGCTTACTTCAGGCAAACTCAGCGGCATTAATGAAATAGTATGTACTCAGGCATTCTTCTTTTAAATTATAACTGTTTAGATTTCAAATGCAAATGATATCTTTCTATATGTTCCTTGACAGTTAAATGTTTGGAATTTTTTACTTAGTCTACAAAGTATAGAAAAGTTTTCTCAACACTTTTTTTTTACTCCTACATCTTACCTTATTATCATACCTGTGGTGCAAGATGTTATTCAGAAGGAAAAAGATTTCCTGACAGAGCTGGCACATTGTAGAAAAACTGTTCAATACCCACTGTTTCAGAGTTGGGGAACAACTTTTATATACTTTTGCTTAAAGTCAAAAATTAAGGAAGAAATGGTTCCTGATCTTAGAAGTATACTACCAGGAGAGTCCTGGAATGCATCTAGGTCAGCTTTCTTTTGTGTATAAGGAAACTGGAATTCACATCACTTAATTGACTTGTACATATTGCTGTAAAAAAGAAAAATCATTGGTCTTCAAAAGTTGCCAGATAATGAAATTTTACAGGTTCTGTTCAGAGTGAGGCTCTCCTGAACCAGTCTTCTTGCTTCTGATCTATTCTGCTTTGCTTTCATCTTTTATACTAATTGCTAGTTTAATTGTGAGAATTGACTTTCTGAAAGTCAAGCTAAATCTTTTTCTCCTGATATAGTCAGTGGTCCCCCATAATTCATGTGGTCGAACATTTTAGCTACATATATAGGTTTTTGATAATCTGCCTGCATTACCGCAATAACTGTCCACCTCAACAACCTGCATTACCCCAATAACTGTCCACCTCAACAACCTGCATTACCAGACTAGTTGTCCAGCTTGCTCCTCTTTGTAGCCTAAGTTCTAGCCATTCGAGACTTGCCACCATTCCTCAGACACATCATGCTCTTTTATATATCCATGTCTTTTTGTGTCCGCTCTATCTGAAATGGCCCTCAATTTTCTTTAAAACCCTGTTAACTATCACCATGCAGGTAAAGCCCTATTTGATCATTATCCCCCAGGGGATTTAATCATTCTCTTTCTTATACCCATATACTTTGCTTATATTTCTCTTAGAGCACAGTCACATTATATTTCTCTTCCCCCACCCCTCACAGCCATACTTTGTATGTGTTCCCCTTACTGGACTATGTCATGGCCAGTTTCATATCCTTAATACTTTGCCTAACGCCTGTCATTTGGTAGTTAGAAAATGTTTCATGACTAAGTGAAAAAACGCTTGAGCACCAGGTTTTGACATGGTGACATCTTTCTTTTACACCTTATCTCAATGAACAGACTTATTGCAGGTGAAATGGTTATTATTTAAGCAATATAAAAATTATTACATCTTAACATGGGTGTTTTACCTCATATATTGTAAAATTTGGAAAGTAGATAAAATATAAAAAATTAAAATCCCTATTTGCCAAAGATTAACTTAACCACTTGTTAACATTTTTCTGCATCCTTCATTAAAATTATTATTATTTTAATCCTCACCTGAGGATATGATTTGCGAGAGAGAGGGAGGACCATCAGTTGGTTGCCTCTTGTACATGCCCTTACCAGGGATCAAACCCACAGCCTTTTCGTGTAAGGTACGATGCTCTACAGCTGAACCACCCAGTTAGGGCTCAGTATTTTTGAATGAGTAAGTACTTATGTGTTCAAAGGTAGTAAAATATAGTGTTAAAAACACAAGTTATTTTAAAAAACAAAAACAAAAAACACAAGTTATTAGCCACTAATTACCCAAGCAACATTAGGTTAAGTTACTATTTGGAATCTCAGTTTCTTTATATGTATATATATAATGGTAATAGGTTGTTGTGATACTTTAGTTAATTCAGGGTAGGATAAAAGATTTATAGTTCATATGGAAAATAATACAATAATAATACAAGAATAAACTGTTTTGCATACTCAAACTGTATAATTACTTCTTCCCTGTTGTCAAGTGAAAATAATTCCTCAAAATGTTAGTTACTATGTGTATATTTTTAAAATAAAAGGTCTTTTCTTACATGTTTTAAAATTTGTGCATTTGAAAATATTTTTGGAATTTCTATATCATGAATTCTTTCATAGTTTTCAAACCTCTTTAAAATGGTAGACTTCTTTGTCAAATAATTTTATAGTGTTAAGTCTATTAAGTAAAAAATAGGACTTTGATAGTTGAATTCTTTGTAACACCCTTCACTCTCTGGCCTTGAGAGCCTTTTAGAGACCACTCTAGAGCAGTGATTTTCCAAGTCGGGTCCCAAGACCAGCAGCAGTAGCAGCTCTTGGGAACTTGGTAGAAATTTAATTTTTTTGGCTTCACCACAGACAAATGAAGTTCTTGGTGCATTAACAAGCCCTCCAGGTGATTCTGATGCATATTAATGTTTAAGAAACACTGTTTTGAAGCAGTGCTGTCCAGTAGAAATAAAATGCAAGTGACATACATAATTTTAAATGTTCTCATAGCCACATACATAAGCAAAAACAGTGAAATATTTTGCTTTATATAAAATACCAATTTAACAATAACAATATGAATATAATTGAGTATATTTTATGTGTGTGTATGCTAAGTCTTCAAAATTTATTGTGTATTTTATAGTTACAACTCATCTCAATTTTGGACATGCCACGTTTCAAGTGCTACTGTACTGGACAGTGATGTCCTAAAACAAGAAAACAAGTTGAGAAAAAAGTTGTTCTTACGTTTTCCTAAAAAATTATAAAAGGCACATTCTAACTTGTAGATTGTAAAAATGTAGCCGCATTATACTGGTCATGAGGCTGTGTTGTCATAGGATATATGTCCCCCACAGTAGCTGACTTCAAGACTTTTTCCAAACTTGTTAGTTTCAAATCAGCTGTTGAATTTATTATTTATTTGGCCTCCTATCTTGCACTACCCCATTCTGTATGCATACACAACTGCATTTTTAAACCTTGCTGTCGTTTTTTCAATCTATTTCTTATAATGAGTCATCAAAAAGCCATTGTCTGGAACTAAATTAAAAGATATTTTACTAATCATAAAATAGTGTGGGAGCCCTGGCTGGTAGTACAATGGATAAGGCGCTGACCTGTGAACCCAAAAGTTGCTGGTTCGGTTCCCCAGCCAGGGCTCACAACCAGGTTGCAAGCCAGGTCTCCAGCCAGGCCTGTAGCTAGAGGCAGGTGAAAGGCAACCATACATTGATGTGTCTTTGCCTCTCTGCCTCTCTCCCTACCCCTCTCTCTAAAAATAATAGGTACTAGATACTAAGCAGTGAATGAGACATTGTTCCTGTCCCCAGTTATTTGAGGGACTTGAAAAAAGGCAAAAACAAACCTGTAAACATTCATAAATTAAAATTAGTCAACTCTTCACTGCATAACTATAAATTTACAGGTAAACTTTTATAAAACTTAGAAAGTACTGCCCACACTATTTTATTTATTATTTTTTAAAGATTTTATTTATTATTTTTAGAGAGAGGGGAAGGGACAGAGGCAGAGGGAGAGAAACATCACTGTTGGTTGCGTTTCACCTGCCTCCAGCTATAGAGCTGGCTGGAGACCTGGCTTGCAACCTGGTTATGTTCCCTGACAGGGAATTGAACCAGCAACCTTTGGGTTCGAAGGCCAGCACCTATCCACTGAGCTACCAGCCAGGGCCAGGAAAAGGTTATTTTTAAGTAAGCTAAATATGTCTTATTTTTAAAAGTGAAACACTTCAGGAAGTATTGCTAATTATTATTAGAACAATTAGGAATTTGGAAGGAAAGAATTTATTCACCAAGGTAAAAAAATAAATGAATTGAAATTTGTTTTTCATATTTGTTTTTATGTTAAAGTAGAAAAATGGGAAGACAGTAGAATTAAGATTTTCTCAAAACTCTGGTGTTAACTTTCTCAAAGAGGAAGAATTATAAAGGAAAATGTGGGAATTTGTAAACACCAGAAGTAAAAGGCAAGCAGTATTTAGGGAGAAAATATTTGCAGCAAGTTAGTGAAAGTTCAGGTAATAACTAAGTCCTCCCAAAACTAAATCAGACAAAGCTAATTCATGCAACTTATAAAAGGGGAAATGCTTTTTTTCAAAATCTATCAAATTGGCTAAAAGTTAAAATTATTTTTTCCATCTTATAAGGCCCATTCATTTATTGATGGCAAGGGTGCAAAGAAATATTTTCTTACTTTTTTTTTAAAGTATTTATTAATTCCAGACAGAGAGAGGAAAGGAGAGAGGCAGAGAGGGAGAGGAAAATCAATGTATGGTTGCCTTTCACTTGCCTCCAGCCACGGGACCGGTTTGCAACCTGGTTATGTGCCCTGGCTGGGGAATCAAACCAGCGACCTTTGGGTTCGCAGGCCAGCCGGCGCCTTATCTGCTGTGCTGTCAGCCAGGGCCTTTCTTACATTTTTAAGCAGTTAAAGTCAATAACCCTTTTGGGAAGCAGTTTGGCAGTAAGTGTAGAAAGACTTCATACTGTTTAAGTTAATCATTTAATTTCTAGGACTATCTTAAGCGTACTTTTCAACATATAAAAAGTTATTTATGTACAAAGATTCTCTTGACAGCATTATTTTAAAGTGAACTTTCAGCTTTTAATTTCTCATAATTTAACCTGTGGCATCTCTAACTTTGAGGTATAAAAAAATCACATAATAAATTTCCTTTAGTATATTAAAATGCAACTTACCTGATACCTAATAATCTTTCTGATAAAGGGGGAATTGTTTTACCATTTTGGTAAATAACTTTTTGTTTTTTAAAGCCCAGGCCATTCAGCCCACCTGTAACTTCGAATACCAGCCCACCTCCTGCTGCTCCTTTAGCTCGGGCGGAAAGTTCTTCCTCTATCTCCTCTTCTGCTTCATTAAGTGCTGCCAATACTCCAACTGTAGGTAAGGGATTATCCTCAGTTACAGGTGGAAGTTAGCATCCAAAGTATGATCAAACTGAGGGTTTTCTGTTGTTGTTTGTTTAACGAGCTGGTGATGAATTTAACGTTAGAAAACTTGGGTTTTCTGCACACACACCTAGCATTATCAAACTAGCCACATTTTCCTTTTCTTATTCTCAGTTTATATCATCTAAGTAGGAGAATTTTAATGCATCAAATGTACCTGAAACTAATACAAAATACATTGAATGTGAACTGTAATCACAAAAGAAAGAGAATGCATCAAATTAATAAACTACTGACCAATAGAGATAGTATAGTTGAAGGCAAAATATAATGCAGCCCTGATACTTGAGAAAGTTTGTATTTGAAAAATAATTGATTCAAAGAAAAAAAAAAGGTTTCATGCTTGCAATGAATTATTTTTTTCTTCAAGAATTTCTTTTTTTTTTTTTAAGATTTTATTTATTATTTTTAGAGAGGGGCACAGGGAGAGAGGCAGAGAGGGAGAGAGACATCAATGTATGGTTGGTTGCCTGTCGCCTGCCTCTAGCTACGGACCTGGCTGGAGACCTGGTTTGCAACCTGGTTATGTGCCCTGGCTGGGAATTAAACCAGTGTGACCTTTAGGTTTGCAAAGAATTTTAAGTTATAAAGATTTAAAAGTAGATATTAGGGCATAGCTATATATACCTAAACCTCACTGAACAAATTCAGTATGACATGTAGATTTTGCTTAATTTTTTTCTGTCATCTCCTTTATCCAAGTTTTCCTGTAAAATCTTATTATAGTACCTCTCTTACTACCCATTGTTAGCATGGGAAACAAAGCACAAAACACTTAAACAAAGCAGCTGTGTTTTGGGAACAACAATTTATCAAAATTTTAACCCTTCCCATTGCTGCTGCTTCTAAGTAATGATGGATTTATTTATCCTTGATAATACACATTGCTGATTTGTACTAACTGCACGTAATTCAGTAGTGCTCAAAGTGTGGTCCTTGGGCCTGTAGCATCTTATCTGTATCACCTGAAACTTACTAGAAATATAATCTTTTAAATCAGAAACATTGGGAGTGGAGCTAGCAATGCTTGAACAGGCCTTCCAGGTAATTCTGATGCATGCTAAGTTTGAGAATCATCACATCCCTAATTAAGCTGATTTAATTACTAACTTGATTTGTCAAAACACTCAGAAGAAATGCATCTTGTGTCTGTGGCAATTGTAAAAATGGTTTAAGTAATATAGGCTAAAATGAGTTAAAAATTATTTGATTTCTCCATTTCCGAAAATGTTACCATCCTATTTTATATATCTTTGTGAACATAGCATTTTCCCCATCTTTTAACTTTATGTGAACACAACATAGCTAATAAGTTTGTCTTTTTGTTTGCTATAATGGGAAGTTATTCTTACTTTTGTATATTTGGTTTTTGTTCATTTTTGGTTTTGCATAATTTACATTTTAGTCATAAAATACATAGATGGGTCCTATTAGAAATCAGGCAAGGTGGTCTAAACCAAAATTAGTTTTAGTTTTTTTCTATTCTCTCTAGATTATTCAGAAGGTTTTCTGTTGGGGGTGGAAACTTAAATTTTGATTAAGTTGGTACATAAGTTTTTAGTTTGCGTCATTGTGGGCAACAGAACCATAAATAGGTAGGTGGCTCTGAAGATGAAAGCAGGAAGTTTGTGGATTTAAATATACCTAAAAAGTTATCTTTATTTATTTTGATGCTATTCAGCTCTTTGTTTAGATGTAAATTTTTTTTACCATTGTTTCTTGAAAGTATTCTTCTTCTGCAATATTTTGTTTTATTTAAATATGATAGAAGATGATAATTTGATTGGGACACTCTCTGAAATTGAAAAGCACTGTGAGACTTCACAAGGTATTGTATTGAAAGCAAATGTATGTGTTAACTAATGATCCTAAAGTGTATCTAAAATACTTTGTTATCTAAGTTTTCCTTTTCCAGCAATGTATGGTGTCTCAGAAGTCAAAATTAACTCTAAAGTTTAACTCTCTTAGTTTTGTACTAATTATATCTAGTTGCTATACAGGATATAGCATCAGATCCACAATTATAAAAACTATTTTTGCATTATCTTTCATCTCTCTGCTCTTCTCTTAACATTGAGAAACATCAATAAGTCTTAACTCGAAAACTATTGGAATCAGAGAAAGTGATTATAAAAGAAGCAAAAAGAACATCATCAATTAAGGCACCATTTTTTTCACGCCTCCTTAGGAAAATATCTGACACATACTATTATGATTTTGTGAATAAGTTTTTATAGTATTGGGTTTTTAATTTTCACCTAAAATTTTATGTTGTTTTATTTGGGTGGGAGGTTACTTTTCCCAATTGGCATAGAAGCAGCATCTCTGGTTCCCATGTATTTTTAATCACTGAGCTATTTTTCTAACTGTGAAGAACTTTCTCAGTCAAAATTCCTTCAAATTCTTGAATACCACAAAAATCTTCCTGGCCTCTAAAGCTAACAAAAGGTCTTTCTTACTATTTGTGTGATCTCTGGTTTAGTTGTGAAGCAGAGAGCCAGTGCTGATTTTGTAAGAATTAATCCTCTAAGTATATCAAAAGTGACTGTCTTTAACTATGGGCAATCACCTCTGAAATAAAAATACAACATTTGTATAACCAAAGCGTACATTCAAGTTTCAGAGCTATATGTTGACCTAGGTTATTCATTTTTTAAAATAAGAACAGATAATTATTCTGTTGTCTAATTTTTACATTTTTATCACATTATATATTAAATGAAGGCATAAACAGGAAGAGGACATTTGTGGAAAAAAAGAAAGGCAGAGGGATTTTTTTAATGAAGTAAACCAGATACTTAGTTTACCTTAAATGTTGAGCACATGCATATTTTTAACTTTGTACATATTTTATTATGCTTTTTAAACACTATGCTTTATTATGATTTTATTCTAAAGATATGTGAGTAAACTTTATATCAGGAATGTTATATAAAAAATAATGTTAGTAGTCACATTTATCAAGGCAAATTAATGTGGGAATATAAAAAGGTATTAGAGAGGTAAAAGAGAATTAAGTATGATGAATACAAAAATCCAGTTCAATTCCTTGATATATGTGATTGGTAGAACTTGAAAGAATTTAGTATCTGATTTTGAAGCCATAGTTGAGTAATTTTAGCTCTTCATGTGAAGGGCTTTTTCCTTCTGACATTCCTTAACCCACTGCTTCTGTGTCATTACATTTAAAGGAAAAAGTCATTGTGACATGTGTTTTTCTGATCTTTTTTGTCCTTTGTATTCTTTTAGGATATATTTTTAAGCTCCAGATTTTACTTGGGGCATTACTGAAACCAGTAATAAGAGTTATTTGTGACAAGTTAACATTGCGAACATACCTATCTTGGTATTTAATAAATGTTTTTCAGTAGGCTTTAACAAATGAATTATATGTATTCTAGGTGTGTCACGAGGTCCCAGCCCTGTCAGCCTTGGAAATCTGGACACCTTACCTGTGGCAGTCGCCCTTACAGAATCTGTTAATGCCTACTTTAAAGGAGCAGATCCCAACAAGTTAGTTTGGTTTTTTTTTCACTATATTTTTTAGAAGATTTTATTCATTATATTTAGAGAGAAGTACAGGGAAGGAGGAGGAAAGGGAGAGAAACATCAATGTATGATTGCCTTTCACTTGCCTCCAGCTATGGACCTGGCTTGCAACCTGAGTATGTGCCCTGACTGCAAATTGAACCAGCGACCCTTGGGTTCACAGGCCAGCACCTATCCACTGAGCCACACCAGCCAAGGCAGTTTTTCAAAAATACAAATATGTGTGTGTGGGTGGAGGGGCTTGGTGGTAAATTTTAAGAGTTATGTTTGATTCTGTATAAGTTCGAGTTTATCTGCTTTTTGCTATTAAATATAGTCAGTTATTTATGTATTTATTAAAGATTTTATTTATTATTTTTGGAGAGAGGGGAAGGGAGAGAGAGGCAGAGAGGGAGCAAAGCATCAATGCATGGTTGCCTTTCACCTGGCTCCAACTACAGACCTGGCTGGAGACCTGGCTTGCAGCCTGGTTATGTGCCCTGGCTGAGAATCGAACCAGCAACCTTTGGGTTCGCAGGCCGGCACCTGTCCACTGAGCCACCAGCCAGGGCAAATATAGTCATTTAAAGATTGTCTTTCACATTAAAACAAAAAAACACTCGTCAGCAGTGATTTTATTTCCCCAGTGTATTTACATTTTTGTCCAGGCTTTATGATCCATATGACATATCTGTAAAACAGGATGATGTTTCAGGTGGGGATAGAACTCTGGACCTGGGCCTAATGTATGTCTTTTCTAAAAGTCTGACATTTGTAAGGGAGACTAGCATGCATGTTTAATAGACAGCTAAAGTCTTGCAGGATTGGTTTAACCCCCTACTTTTCATGCAACATTATTTATTCAGCCTACATTCATTCTTAAAATACTTGAATATGTGCAAGATTGTTATAAGTTTGTGTTATTGTAAAAGAAACAGTTTCTTTGATTATTAGTTTTCTCTGACAGTAGTGCAAGCTCAGGAGAGAACTCTTTTTACTTAAAGATCCTTAGAATTTATAGCGTAAATTCTTACACGTACTCATATATTTGATGACTAAATGGATATGGAATGAATAGTGTTATGCATGAAAAGTTAGGGGCATTGTACATACGATGAAGAAAAATAAACCAGGGTAAGGGGATGGAGAATTGTAATAGAAGGCTACTGTTCTAGATAGAATGATCAAAGAAACCCTTGAAACAGATATTTGAAAGACTTTGAGTAATAAGTCATGCAGCTGAGGAAAGAACATTCCACTGAGTATAAGGGACTGAGGTAGAAGCATGTTTGGCATATTTAAGAAAAAGCAAGGAGAACCATGTCGCTGAATAGAAGCAAGCAAGGAGGATAGTAGTCAAAGGAATACCCATAGAGGGACCAATTCAGGTTGGGCATCATAGACTGTAAGGAATTTGGAATTTTTTTTTGAGGGAGGTGGAAACCAGTGCAGGCTTTTGAGCAGAGGAGTGATGAGGTTACTTGTGGTTTTGAAGGGGTGCTGTGGCCACTCTGTAGAGAATAAACTGGGAGGAGCCATAGTAGATGCAGAGAGTTAACCACAGAAGTCCAGGTCAGACATGATGGTGGCTTCTCTGAATTAGCAGATAAGATGGTGAGTAGTAATAAGATTCTGAACATGTTTTGAAAACAGTTGTAAAGATTTAATGGGTAGACTGCCAAGTGTAAAGGGCTTACTAAGGAAACAGTGGAGATACTGAATTGATCATTGAATGCATAATTCTAGAGTTCAGGGCATAGATTCAGGTTCAAAATAAAATATCTAGTTATCATTAGCTTGTATATAATACTGAAAGCTAGGAGCCTTAGAGAGTAGAGAGGATATCTGCTGAGAACTAAGTCCCCATCCCCCCAGTGTGCTGGTGACGAAGATCCAGGAAAGGGTCCTGAGATGGCACGCAACAAGAGATGAGAGGTGCGGAGGCCCAGGAGAGCATTGCCCCGGAAACTTGTGAAGAGACCCTTTCATGAAGCTCTGTCTGATTAACCAACAGCTCAAGGAACATGGGTCATTGACAGTTTGGGTGGTTGGCGACCTTCACAAAAACAGTTCTAGCAGAGTGGTGATGATGAAATCCTGCCCGGAGGAAGTTCAGCAGGACACGCCGCAAATCTTGGGCAACTTTGGAGCACGCAAATGTAGACAGCTCTTCTAGGATGTGTTCTAGGTGGAAGCAGAAAAGTGGGGTAGTAGCAGAAGAGAGATGATAGAATCAGAGGAGGGTTTTTATTTGTGTTAGTGTTTTATAAGGTTCTGTTCATTTTAGCATTTCTGTATACTGATGAGAAAGATCCAATATCTATGGATAAAACTGAATCTTCAGGGAAGAGAGGGGACAGTTGCAAGAGGAAGTCCTTTGGTAGGAAGAAGAGGAGAGAGGCTCAGAGCAGAAGTGATGGGTTGGCCTTAGGTGCATCGACTGACCGGCATTTGCAACGGGAGGGAAAGCAGAGTGGATACAGAGCCAAATGGGTTAGAGGTTCTGTAGTGAGAGTATGAGAAGGCTCTTTTCCCATTTTACTTTTCAGTATAATTTGAAGTAAAGTGGCTCTGAGTAGGGGGAGGGAATATTGCAGGTTAGAGGAAGAGGTGAAGGTATGAAAAGAGGTAAGAATGTAGTAGAATTGTCAGGTAACAAAGGGAGCCAAGTGAGAGTTTTGGCTACATGGTTATATGTTTTTCTGTAGTCATGTTCAGCTCTGTAGATGTAGGCAAGGAGCTAAATTTAGCCAAGACTGTTTTGCCAAGCAAGTGTAATCAAGCAGAAGAGAAGCAAGGGAGGGCTTATGCATACCAGTGTGTGTGATAATGGACCAGGAAATTCCAAGATAGGAGGAAATGAGAATAGGAAGAAATGAGTGAAGATTAATGAAAAGGTGGTAGGAATAACAAATTGTGGAGGTTTTGATGAGGTGGCAGAATTGTTGGAAATGCAGTACTGCACAGGAGTTGGAAGAAAAGGAAGTGGTGATTAGATAAGTGGTGATTCTGAAATTGAGATTTTGGAGGGGCTGCAGCATAGCCGAGGTAGACTAGAAGACAGAATCATTAGGGTGAGGGGCCAAAGAACTAAGTGACCAAAATATCGAAAGGATTATCTGCATGAATATCAAAATCACTAAAAATTTATGATGGTCCGTTTCTGTACTACTTCTCCTAACAAGGGGCCAGGAGCTAAAGTTCACAGAAATGAAAGGGAGTGTTGAAGATGACTTGAACGGGGTGGACTAGCGAGTACAGTTTTGTGGTATGCGTTTCAAAAGAAGTTTGTGGGTTTTAGGAAGGAAGGGTTGGAGTTGGAAGAGGCAGGGAGGACCAAAGAGTACATTTACCACTGCCACCCTGAAACTCAGTACTTTGTGGAGTTTAGGAGACAAGGTTACCTTCCAGGACAGCAAGGGCTGGTTTCAGTTAAGTTGGGGGATGTCACCATGTGCCTGCATTTGGGTTTAGTATGCCATTTCCCATAGGAATGTTTTTTAAATAATGAAGCTGAAAAAAAATGTACGATTATATAAAGTCCTTTTTAAATCAAATATGCTTTAAATGGAGATTAAAGCATCTTAAACTATTTAAAAATTTTGAAATCCCCAATTTCAGGTGTATTGTGAAGATCACTGGTGATATGACAATATCATTTCCTAGTGGAATTATTAAAGTCTTCACTAGCAATCCGTCCCCAGCCGTGCTGTGCTTCAGGGTGAAAAACATCAGCAGACTGGAGCAAATTCTTCCAAATGCGCAACTTGTGTTCAGGTTTGTGTACTTTTGCTTTGAAGATGGAACTTATTTTTAAGGCTTTTTTTTTTCTGTTTCGAAGCAATAATACTTTGCTTTGAAGACAATACCAAAATTATTTTTATGATTGAATCACTTTCTGCTGGCTTTATTTTGTTTTTGATGGTGGTGGTAATTATTACATTGTTGAATTTTTCTCTACTGTCCATCTTCTCATCTTTCAGACAAACTTCTATGTTTGATTCTTTATTCCCTAACTTTAGTTTTCCCTTACCCCACCTTTCAGTTCCTTTCTACTAGTTTTTCCCAGGTCGCTAAATTATTGCACAGAGGCAAAGAATAAAGATAAATAAAATAACAAACATATTTCTTACACATGCAGTGATCCATCACAGTGTGAGTCTAATACAAAAGATTTTTGGATGAACATGCAAGCTATTACTGTCTACCTCAAGAAACTATCAGAGCAAAATCCAGCTGCTTCTTATTATAATGTAGATGTATTAAAGTATCAGGTGAGTGTTCTTTTTAAAAATCCTAAATTTAAAATACTAATAAAAGAATATTGCAGATTATTAAATGAATGTGTCATGGTCAAATGAGATTCATTCCAGGAATATAAGGATGTTTCAAAATCAGAAAATCTGTTAATAAGCTTATGGAGATTGACTAATTTGATCAAATTCACCAAAAGACCAGCAGCATCAGACTTGGTGAAACCCCTGAAGCAATCGTCAAAGACAGAAATGGAAAAGACAACCATTATTTCTGTTAGCATATAAGATTTTTCTGGATGTGTTAGTACAGTTAGACAAGAAGATAAAATAATATAATTGTTACGGGTACTGTTGTATTTCTGGAAAACTCAAAGTCAACAAGAAACTATTTGATATAGGAGAATGTAGTAAAGTGATTAATTTCAAAATCAACACAGCCCTGAAAGGCGTGGCTAAGTCGGTTGAGTGTCATCCTGCAAAGCAGAAAGTCATCAGTTCGATTCCTGGTCAGGGTGCATGCTTGGTTGTGGCCCCAGTCCCTGGTAGGGGTGGGTGCAGTCAGTGTTTCTCTCTCTCACTTTCTCCCTTCCTACGCCTCTCTAAAAATAAATAAATAAATAACAGCTTTAAAATTTTTGATGCAAAAATTAATAGCTTTTGCCCTGACTAGAGTAACTCATAGAGTGTCATCCCACAGTGGAAAGGTTCCAGGTTTGATGCCCCGGTTCAGCTGCCTATGACTCCCGGTCCCAATGGGTATGAAAAGGCAACTAATCAATGTTTCTCTTGCTACTGACTTGAATAAAGGTAGGAAGGAATACTTTACTCATTTGCAGGAAGACTCAGTTGTAAAAAAGTTTAAATTTATAAATTAATTTTAAAATAGCTAATGTAATACTGAACAGAAACCCAGTCAAAGTGTTTATGTGTTTGTGTTTGGAGACTTGACAGTCATTTTTAAGTACTCTGGGAGAATTAAGTTTATCTATTTAAGATTTAATTTATTTTAAAGAGAGGGGAAGGGAGAGAGGGAGAGAGACATCAACGTATGGTTGCCTTTCACCTGCCTCCAGCTAAGGACCTGGCTGGAGACCTGGCTTGCAACCTGGTTATGTGCCTAGGCTGGGGAATCAAACCAGTGACCGACCTTTGGGTTCGCAGGCTGGCGCCTTATCCACTGGGCCACCAGCCAGGGCTAGGATTAAGTTTAGAAGAATACATTAAGAAATGTGTTAGTGGGAAAGTTATTATAAGGAGACAGTATTTAAAATAGATTGCAACTGGCACAACAGTAAATGGCTAGATGGAGAGTAAAAAAATTATCTAGAAATAGATTTAAGAATAAATGGATAATTGTTTATATGACAAAAGAACATTTCAGGGCAATGTGGAAATGATAAAGTTTTCAATAAATGGTGTTGAAGCAGCAGGTTAGAGATTTGGGGGGAAATTAAGCTAACTCCCTAACTCATAACTAACCAAAATCAAATCCACATGTATTATTTAATAATAATAAATGAAACCATAAAGATAAATTATAGGTGAATATAGGTACATTTATGGGTATATACATGCGTATGAAGTATAATACCTATTTAATGCAGCTTTTAACCTTGAAATGTGAAAGCCCTTTCTAAGACCGGCACAAAATCCAGAAACCATGCAGGAAGAGAGTGAAATATTTGACTCAAATATGAATTTGTATATAAAATACTTAGTTAAAACAAGCAAACCCTTCACAGAATCAGGTTTTAATGTGAAGGGAAGATATTTGTAATACATAAGGTAGGCCAAAGGGCTTACTCCAAAGAGCCTTTATAAATTAGTAAGTACAAGTTGAATAACTCAATAGATAACTTACGGCAAAATGCTCCATGTCAGTGGAGTTCAGAGCAGTGATATTTAGACAACAATGAGATCCTGGTTCTAGCCCATCAGATTGACAAAAGTGAAAGAGATTGCTTTTATTTTTAAAATTGTGACCATTTGTTAATAGGAGTACAAATTACTAGAATCTCTTAGAAGGCAATTCTATTAAATTGTTGACCAGGTTTAACCTTTAGTTTAACAGTTAGGCTTTCAGAAATGTTTTTTAGAAATCACACAAATAGGGGGGTGCAAAAGACACACAGGCTATTCACTGCAGCCTTGTTTGGAAACCACCTCACTACACATTCACAGAAGAAAGAGGTCGATTAAATGAGTTACGGTAACCATTAAAAAGAGTGAGACAATTCCATGTTTGCATAGGCCTAAAATAGTCTTGGAGGATATGTATTATGATGCTAATAGTGAGGCATAAGAATGCCAAGAGATAAATTTCTTACTGCATGTACTTCTGTATTGTTTGAATTTTTAATAGGATACTTTTATGAAAATGGCTTATGTTTCTAGGAAATATGTAAAGAGTAAGAAAGTGCTATTGCCACTTAAGTTGGCCTAACGTTTATTTCAAGTGTTCACTTATTTATAATTTGGTGCTTGCTAATTGCTAGGAGTTGGATGGGGAGAAAAGAGTAAAATAAGAAGTGAATAATATTGTGTGTTACTAAATAAGTGGTATGGGAAAGTGTGTAGAATAAGGTATGAAAAGTTGCATTTTTGATGTAAATTCAAATTGACTGATCAGAATAAGTGTTATTGAAAGGAGCCATGTGAGCAAGGAACTGCAGAATTAGAATTGTAACATTTATTATGGGTCATGTGATTAAAAGTAGACATTTGAAGTTGGAAGTATTCTAATTCCAGGCTTGCAGAACCTCATGTTAATTTATCCTTTTTTTTTTCCCCTGTTTTAAATCTAAATTCTGATTTTAAGGAGAAAGAGAAACATCAATCTGTTGTTCCACTTATTAATAGTTAGGTACCCACTGGTTGATACTTGTACATATCCTCATTGGGGATTGAACCAACAACCTTGTTGTATCAGGATGACACTAACCAGCGGAGCTAGCTGGCCAGGGCTAAATTTAAATTCTTATTTAAAAATCTTAGAATTCTATGTTGAGGTTTTCAAAGATTACATGCATAAATAAGAATCACTTGATAACATGGCTGATTTCTGGGCATTGTACCTAAGTTGTTGAATCAGATTTTCTGCATTTTGAGTCAGTCAGGGGGAAGGTGCATTTTAAACAAGTACCAGGAAAATTTTGATGTACGTAATTCCAAGTCCAAACTTTGAGAGTGATCTTTACTACTTCCTGTTTTACCCTAGCAATAGATGGTTCCGTCATTTATTTTTGATTCTGTGAACTCCTGCTTTCAAGTACGCATGTCATTAACATAACTTATTTACTTTTCAGGTCAAATAATTGTTTATTTTTCTCTTTAAAGGTATCATCAAATGGTATTCAGTCCACTCCTCTGAATCTTGCAACATATTGGAAATGTAGTGCTGGTACCACAGACGTGAGAGTGGATTATAAGTACAACCCAGAAGCTATGGTGACACCAAGTGTGCTTTCCAACATACAGGTGGTGGTACCAGTGGATGGAGGAGTCACCAACATGCAGTCCCTTCCCCCTGCAGTATGGTAAATTCAGTAGACTTCTGAATTCCTACTAAATTTGTTTTAACCTCCTAACTTTTAGAACCTCAGTTATAAAAGTTGTAAAAGTTTGAAAAGTTACGGTGCATTCTCTTACAGAAACTATGCTATAAAAAGATGTTCATTTTACTAGTCAAGGCATATTAGCCTCAATCCAAGATAAACTAATTTTGCTATCACCAACCAGACTTTATTTTTAATATAAAAATGCAGTCTTAAATCATTAAAGATTATAATAATTATTTTACGGGGTTAAATATAACATCTGGCATATCTGATTATAATATTTAGTAGTATTACTCTTATCTCTTAACTACCTCTTTTGTCCTCTCTATTAATATGAGTATAGACTCTAACCAGTCTTTATATTTGCCTCACCATTAAATCGTGTTTTTCTTGAGTAAATAAAGGAACTGAGCGACCTACCCATTCTATTTTTCTCTTGACTGACAGAAACAAGAATTACATAAATTGGTAAAAACTTCATTACTTGAGATAACATTTTATAACTGCCAGGTGATACTGTTGAAAGTAAAGTTAGTACTATAGTTGTTCTAGTGAAATATTTAAAACATTTATTGAGGGCCCTACATGTATAAGGTACATAACACCAGCCACTTGATTTGAAGATTTGTGTTATTATAGGAATGCAGAACAGATGAAGGCCTTTTGGAAACTGCCTGGTGTTTCAGAAAAATCAGAAAATGGAGGTAAGTGTGTGCTTGCTTTTTAAAAAATACCTTGTGAGATCACTGAAAATGGACTTTTCAAAAGGCATGTTTATGGAAAGTTTTCTCCTGGAATTTCATGCCTTCAGTTCTAGAATTGACCACTAGGTGGAAGTTAGTACCTTCAGTAAGAGTGGACATGTCAAAATTCAAAGTGTATTTTTTACCCTCGAAATTGAGTGTGCTTTCTCTAAAAGAAATAGGATAACTATAAATATTAAGTAAATGTTTCTTACATTCACATGCTAACATTAAGAGAAAATGCCTAATTAAAGCCAATTTAAAGAAGCAGAACTGTCTATCTAGCTAGGTAACTTAA
Organism: Noctilio leporinus; assembly: GCA_004026585.1. Taxonomy (NCBI): domain Eukaryota; kingdom Metazoa; phylum Chordata; class Mammalia; order Chiroptera; family Noctilionidae; genus Noctilio; species Noctilio leporinus. The sequence goes on from PVIW01005919.1 coordinate 43,014, forward strand.
TAACTAACTAAAAGTGGTTTAACACTCTTGCTCACGGATATGGAGTCCTTTGGCCTCCCAGAAATCTTCTAGGAGCTTTCAGACTTTAAAAAGCCCCTTTGTAAAGTGAAAGCAAAATAAATTAATGGGATGACATCAAACTAAAGATTTTGCACTGCAAAAGAAATCAACACAACAGAAAGGCAGCCAGCTGAATGGGACAAGATATTTGCAAACAGTATCTGTTAGGAGGCCCATATCCAAACTATATAAAGAATTCATACAACTCAACAACAAATAAATCCAAGTATTCCAATTAAAAAATTAACAGAGGACCTGAATAGGCACTTCCAAGAAGACATGCAAATGGCCAACAGATAAATGAAAAAAAAAATGCTCAACTTCACTAGCATTAAGGGAAACTAAAATCAAAACCACAATGAAATACCATTTCACACCTATTAGAATAACTAATAACAAGATAGAAATAGCAAGCATTGGAGAAAAAGGAGCCCTCACACGCTACAGGTGGGCATGTAAACTGGTACGGAGACAATGGAAAATAGCATGGAGGTTCCTCAGAAAACGACTAGAGCTACCATATGATCCAGCAAACCCTTTTCTAGGTATGTGCCCCAAAAGTTTGAAACCATTTATTCATGAGACATGTATGTATCCTGTGTTCACTGCAGCATTCATTATTCAAATAACCAAGACATGGAACAACGTAAGTGTCCTTTAGTGAATGATTAGAGTAAAAAATGTGGTACATATATACAATGGAACACAATTCAATCATAAGACAGGATGAAATACTGCCATTTGCAGCATCATGAATAGAACTTGAGAGTATCATGCTCAGTAAAATAAGTCAGAAAAGAACAATAAACATGATTTCACTCGTGTGGAATATAAAACAAAGCATACAAATGAATAAAACTAAAACTCAAAGACACAGACAGTACAGTGGTTACCAGAGGTAGCAGAAGGACGAAGGGTATAAAGGGGTCAAATGGACGGTGCAAGGAGACTAGGCTGGGCTGTAAGCTAGCACGCAGCGCGCCATACAGGTGCTGTATTACAGAACTGTACACTTTGCCTGCACTGTTGTCATCAGATACAGTCTTTAAAAGCTTGTTTCTTTCTACTTCATTTTCCTCAGAAAACTTTTCCTATTTCCTCTTACTATAACCATAAATGTCCTTCAGTTCTTTCATTTTTTAAAGATGGAAGTTAATTGCCTCCTCCCACCAGAGTCTGCATCCTTGTGAGCGCTCAGTGCCAAGGAGAAGGCACCTGTCAGCTCATTGAGCCTAGTACCCTCACTCAGTTCATTCTATGATCCCCGGACAGTCAAGTCTTTAGCATTCATTATTTGCATTTTCTCTTAAAGAAGAATTATCCTGCCTCCCCCCCACCCTTTAAAAAAAATCTTCACTTGAGGACATTTTTTCATTGCTTTTTGCAGAGAGAGGGAGAGAGGAACACTGATGTGAGAGGGAAGCTTCAGTTTTGCCTCCCGAATGTGCTGTGGCAGGCCTGGACCAGGGTCAAACCCACAGCCTTTTGGTGGCGGTACAATGCTTCAGGCAGCTAAGCCTCTCCGGCCAGGCCTATCCTGCAGTCTTTGAATGCCTAAATAATTTCCAGTAACTTTTCCTATTAAGTAGGTTTTGCTGAGGTTTTTTGTTTGTTTTGAATATTTTTAGTATAATGTGACCAAAACAAAAACATTGCCAGTTGTTTTTCTCATAGGTATTTCTGCATGAAGGGCCAGGAATAGACCTATATTGTCTGTTCATTTATACCTGACATGTTGAATCTGCCTCTTACTAGAGAACCACACATTGAGTAAATCAGCAAGCTAATCTGCAGCTCCTCTGCTGCTATTTGATAGTTATAGGTTGCCTGTTTTCCTGTAGTCAGTGGGACTGACTTTTACTCTAGCTATATGGCTTTTGGGGGAACAAAACTGAAAATTTTCGTTGAAACTGGATGCAAACCAGCAATCTTATTTGAATTGAGGGCTTAAAACCAGTTAGCAAGGAAGAAAAGGATGTATAATAGTTTCCCATTTGATGAAACTACACTATTGTAAATACTAACCAGAAAGGGAATTTGTTCTCTCAAAAATAAAATACAAAATTCCTAATCAGATACTTTTAATAGTGTCCCTCTGCTCTTCAGGTGTCAGGCTGTCTGTGTGAGGAAATGGAAAAAATCTTACAGATATGATTCTGACTTGGTTGGTCAGCCTTTAAAAAGAAATGCCCACATTAGAGTACTCTAAGATAGACATCTGTTTCTATCCTGGCTTCATGCTCAGAAGAGGGAGAGGAAACAATTCTAAAGTTTAAGGATTACCAAGGTGGCTGCTCTTGGCCTATGGTAGAACTTCCACAGAACTGAATTGCAAATCAAGAATTATGCAAGTTTAAAGAGGGCTCGGACAGTGGTTAAGAATTAGGCAGCAATTCTTCTCCCTATGGATGAGTAGTATAGGGGTGGATCAGTGTTAACACAGTGGGTCAATATTAACACATTGTTGACCAGCAACTTTATACAAAAGCTAATGCAAGTGCAAACACTTGTTACTGTTCAACAGTGTTCGGGCTTGAAAACACGAGTTTTTTCATGACTGATCGACAATGAGTTAAGATAGCTTCTTTCAGGTTTTTCTCTGTAACATTCAATTTCTGTGCAAAGAATCATAGAATGTTACTGCTGCTACCTAGCAATTCCGTCCACTTTCCCCAACCAGAAACCTGGTAACTTCCTAGTAAACGCCTTTCTCATCTCCTGACTCCATCTCCTAAATACATTTCAAATACATTTCTTTCTTTTTTTTTTTTTTTCCTTTTTCCTTAGCCTAGTTCAGATCCTCCATTTCTGTCACCCAGAGCCCTAGGCTATTTTATCTTAAGTTGGTTTCTGTACCTTGTACCTTGCATCTTGCACCTCTCTCCCCTTCTAAGACGTTAATCTGAAATGTTTTTATCTTCCTTATCTTTGGTGGCTCCCTATGATAATTTCTTATCTTGGCTTGTAAAAGTATTTAGAGCTTGTTCCTTGCTCCATTTGAGTCTCATCTTCTGCCAGTCGCCTCTTCTCCAACTCTCCAGTATAGTAGTAGTTCCCAAAAATGCATCATGCTCTCTGCCATCTCTGTAACTGTAGTTCCCTCGGCCTGAAATCTGCACGGTCTTCCCCACCACCATTTTATGTGCTTTTGCATCCCATGGCTTTTGAGAACTCTTACAGGATTTATCATATTCATCATAATTATTTGGTTTACTGTTTTCTGTCATGCTATTAGGCATGAATATGTTGCATAGTTATATCAAAAAGAAAGCACATGAAAATACCTATTTTGCATGATGTTCTATCAAGTTAAATTTTTTTAATCCTCACCCAAGGGCATGCTTTTATTGATTTTAGAGAGAGGAAAAGAGGGAGAAAGAGGTAGAGAAACACCGATCTGTTGCTTCTTGAATGCACACTAACTGGGGACTGAACCTGTAACCTAGGTACTTGCCTGGTTAGGAATCCAATTTGTGACCTTTTGGTTTATGGGATTACACTCCAACTAACTGAGCCATGCTGGCCAGGGCTAGGTCAGTTAAGTTTTAAAAAGAGAGGCAAATAAAAAATAGTTATGTTGATAGAGCTCTCCCTGGGTTTAACTGTCTTTTTGCAAACATGTTCTACCCCGGTGGTATGGTACATAGTATTCACCTCCTGACTTTTTCCTACTCATATTCCTCCTAGGGCTTCCCTTTGACCTGCTCTCACTGGCTTCTCTTTTTTGCCCTCTTTTTTTTTTCTATTATAGTTGTCCCGGTACCTCCCCCCGCCGTAGTTCTCCCCTGCCCCACCTATCCTGACAGCTCCCACAGTCAACCCCCATGTCTTTGTCCATGTCCACGGGTCATTTATACTAGTTCCTTGACTAAACTGTTCCCCTTCTTTGCCTCTTTCTCCTCCCCTCACTCCCCTCTGGTCACTGTCAGTTTGTTCCTTGTTTCCATGCCTCTGGTTCTTTTTGCTTGTTTGTTTTGTTCATTAGTTTCCTGTATTAGGTGAGATCAAATGGTATTTGTCTTTCACTGCCTGGCTTATTTCATTAAGCATAATGCCGCCCAGGTCCATCCATGCTGTTGCAAAAGGTTCCTTCTTTTTGTTGCATTAGTATTCCGTTGTGTAAATGTATCATAGTTTTTTGATCCATTCACCCACTGATGGGCACCTCAGCTGTTTCCAGCACTTAGCTATTTGATCTCCATAATATATAAAGGACTTATATGACTTAATACCTGGAAGACAGACAATCCAATGAAAATAACAGACAAAGGATCTGAACAGACACTTCTTCAAGGAGCATATACAGAAGGCTCATAGGCATATGAAAGAATACGAATGCTCAATGTCACTAGCCATCAGAGATGCAAATTAAAAACCACAATGAGATACCACCTCTCACCTGTCAAAATGGTAATCATTAAACAAACCAACAAACAAGTGCTGTGGGGATGTGGAGAAAAGGGAACCCTGGTGCACTGTTGGTGGGAATGCAAACTAGTGTAGCTGCTACAAAAACAGTATGGAGTTTCCTCAAAAAAAAAAAAAAAAAAAAAGGAACTGTCTTTTGATCCAGCAATTCCACTACTAGGATTATACCTGAAGAATCCTGAACCAATTCAAAAGAACCTGTGCACCCCTATGTTCACAGCAATGCTATTGACTTCTCTTGACTTACTTTCAGCATGTATGTAGCATAGGACGCTCAATAGTAAACCTTTGATACTTGTGTGACAGACTGTCTTAACGTCAAAGCATGGATTAAGATAATTTACTTAATGAAAATTCAGATTCACTGAATAGAGTCTAATTTAGAAACAGGACCATGATTCTTTATTGTACAGGTCAGGAATTTGGTACAGGACTGATAATAATTTAGCTTAGATGCTCATTTGAATTTTTTGGTATGAAATGTTGTTACCCTGTGTAAATTTCTTATTTTTCCTTCTAGGTTCTGGGTCCCTTAGAGCAAAATTTGATCTTTCAGAAGGACCCAGTAAACCCACAACACTTGCAGTGCAGTTTTTCAGTGAGGGAAGTACCCTCTCAGGAGTGGACGTTGAACTTGTAGGCACTGGCTATAGACTTTCTTTAGTAAAGAAGCGGTTTGCCACTGGTAAGTTGGGAGATTTCAACTTTTATAAGTATATGGGAAACACTCATATTCTGACCTAAAGGCACAGAAGTTATTTTTCCTTGACTTTTGGAATAAGGTGCTAGGTAGACACACACCTGGGAAAGAACGTCCATGGTCAGTGTATCTGTGATCGGATTGTAATGTATTGTAAACAGCAAGTGGGAACTGGGGTTCTGTATCTTTCACCACAGAGAAAATGTCCTTTGAGTTCATTTGAAATGATAATTGCAAAGCTCTATTTGGTGTTTTTCAGGACGATACCTGGCTGATTGTTGATGGACCTAGCAAAGTGGTTGGCTCAAGGGAGTAGAACAAACCTGCCATTCTGCATTATCTGTTTTTTCCCAAGCACTATGCTAACTGGTATTATGTCTTTAAAACTTAAGACATGTTTGATAGCTGACTGTAAATATTAAATTGCACCTTTGAAGTGAGTCATCGAAAGAAATAGCACTGAAATGATTTTCAACGCTGTAAATGATCAACTGCAATATTCAGGAAGCACATTGATTCAGATTCTCAGTAAAAACTTTTCACAGGCTGAAGTTTTAAATTATCTTTAGTGTCTGTATTGATAAAGGGGCTTATAGTGTAATGTCAAGCCTAAAATATCAGGAAAGCGAGCACAAAATAATTTAGCTTTCCATAAATTTTTAGAGTCAGATAGTTTTGAATTTTGTAAGTTGGATATTGAATGGATCTAAGTTTTGGATAATGTTAATTTAGAACACTCAATCAAATTGAGTTATGTGCCATAAAGTAATCAGACCAGAGTCCAAGTTGTATGCAAAAATTTTATCATTTGATTTTTATAAACATATTACTGTAAATGGTGTTTTATATGATTTTTTAATCCTCAAGTGCAATGTTTTAAAATAAGCTTGCAAAAGACAGAAATTTACTTCTGCAGTTAACTTTATAGAAGTTGTGATTGTTTTGATGAATTAATGCTGTAGATTTAATTTATTTTTATACAGATTGCATAATGTGTGCCTTTTAAAACAATAACAAAAACCAGAAATGTGCCTATCCAGTTTGTGCTCATAAATGTGCCTCACTTTTTCCCTCACAGTCTGAATCGTTTATTCAGAATCTTATGGTGGCCAAGCATTTTTATAAGATAATTGCAGTTTTTGTAAATAACTTTGGCTGGAATTGGGAAGGGAATTTGGAATAACTAAAGGATGATAGTACTAAAGAACCCTGGCTCATTTTAGGGAAACACTGTGGCCAGTAGAAAGAGCTACCTAATGGCTTATGTTTACGGGGGTAACATTGCCTTTGGGTATTAGACCTTAACCTCATGAAAAGTATCTTAAAAATCTTAAATTCTGAAAAACTGTAATGGTAAATTGGTAGCTGGTATTTTAACTCTCAATTTAATATTTCCCTCAACTGTTTATCATTGGAAATTTATATATGTATTTATTGAATGTGTTGTGAGCATGAATTTTGTAGTATTTTGTGAGGAACATATTTTAGAAAAGATTAGTTCTGGCATTAGAGAAGTGTGCCATTGGTTCTCATTTCAACGATTGGGAAAATTATCAATTTGTATGTTTTTTAAGTGATGGATTGGGTTAAACATTTCTTAAACTAATATTAAATAGTAAAAAACTAACTATATCAAATCCTGATTAATTGAAGGAATTAAATATTTTGGACAAAGTTTCATAATTTACAAATGGAAATTTTATTTATAAGGATAAATATCAGTTATCCTGCATTTTGCATAGAAGTGATAAATTGTGTTATATATGGTAATTTATATAAAACCACTAATTGTTCTGTTAAGCTTTACAGAAAGTAAAACTACTACTAGACATTTATGTAACATGTTGCTATACTAAATACAGCAGAAAATCTACCTGTTAGCATTATATATAACACAATATGTGCTTTTTAATATATTCAGTGTTAGCCCATTCTAAATTTAGATTTGACTAAAATAATACATAAGACAACTTGCTAAAATGTTCATCTTTACTAAATAGCAAAATGAGAAACTCCAGCTCTTTTATTGTACTCTTTGAATGCCAATTAGTCCCTTACTGAAATCTAAACTGTAACTGCAGAGCACTCAAACTTTTATTGATAAGTTAATATTTTATTATTGGAATTCAGATGCCATTATGTTTTTAATCAAGTATTACCTAAAAATACACAAATTAGTGAGATGGTTAAACTTCTGCACTTTTTAAATTACCACATTCTTCATAACAGGTGTCAATACATACATTTATATTGGGTTCAGGTTACAATTTTGAAGCCATATGAGCTTATATTGAAGGCTTTTTTTTTTTTTCCCATTAAAAACCCCATTAATATTGTAAAAAAGACCAGTAGATTTTCAAAGGGAAATGTATTTAGCAAGCTGGTTCTTGCTTATGTATAGTGATTAAACTTTGTAGCTGTCTCTTTAACCAAGAATTTGTAAACACAGAACTCTAACAAATGTGAGTTTTTAAGAATTGTTATTTACTACTTTGAGTTGTAATTACAACAATGCAAATCTATCTTTAAAATTTTTGTAAATATTTTTGATTTTTTCATAAAATGTAAATTTTACATAAAAGTTGTACCATTAATAAACATGTAATATATAATTTATCAGTTTATGTGACTGTTGTACTCCTATTGATTTTAACAGCTGTGTCGTAGATGTTAGGACAATACCAGCTAGGTAAGGAAGGAGTAATTGATTTTGAACTTTGTATCGCTTTTTGGACAGGCATACAGATCTATGCCTTATTATCTAAAATTAACAGCCCTTGCTACAACTGTCTCAGATTTTATTCTGGTACTTGACCTTAATCACAAAACTGTTTTACACTGGGCTTTCAGGAAGCCAAAAATCAGCATCGTTATTATTAGACTTAAATAGAAAATAGATGATCAAAACCCAATTCAAACAAGTCTTAACACTACTCTCTGACCCAAAAGGCCTGATATTTTTTCTTTCTTCATTACATTACCCCTAAGCACGTTCCTATTTAATTTCCACAAGTAACCTCTAATACAACCAGATACCAATAAGCAATGACCAACCAGTTACTACCACCAATCAAATTCCGTAGCTGTGCAATGCGGCTACTGCGATAGCCTCCTGGTTAAGTGTGCTGCAGTCGCCAGTGTTGTAAAGTACAGGTAACCTCCATGTAACTTTTGTTAACAGTTTCGCTCTAACATGATTCGAGAATTAGGGGAAACCCTCGTATAGTACAGCATCCTAGAACCCGATTTCACTCTAACACAGTTTGAGAATTAGAGAAATCCCCGAACAATACAGAGCATAATAAGAGCTTTTAAGAGCAAGAAATATCTCATTCGAAATTAGGGAAATCCCCGAACAACATGGAAGAAACTTAATAAGAGCTTCTATGAGCAAAGGGTATCTCATTTGAAATTTTTCATTCAAGAGTGGGTGTTGTATCAGATTTGCAGAATTTTAAAATTTATTAGAATTTTAAATCCATTTTGTTCAGAGTATTAAGTAGTAACAGGTTTTTTTGCAAAAAGTACAGAATAGAAGTCAAGGTAATGCTGAAAAAGTTCAGAGGATGAAGATATTTTATCAAAAAGAAAACACCCTCAATTAATGGTGCTTAGTAGAGTGATGACGAAGAAAACATTATTTAATACATATTAATATGTTACACTTTTGGTGAAAATTGCCTTAATAATTTCTCTTAATTCTAATTATAAAACTACAATAGTATGTTTTTAAAATTTGGGGGACCTAACACCCTTTTTTGTACTAGTTCTTTGTTTCATATAACACAGATTGGAATAACATGGCATTTTTAAGGAACCGAACAACTGTGTTATATGGGAATTACCTGTACTCAGCCTCTTAATCCATCACATTTAAATACAGTCTTCACCTCATCATTCTTCAAAATAATATAAACTATCAGATTTAGCCTCCACCAACAACTCTGAATAAAATAGTCCAAAGACAGTTACATTAGACACTCAAAACTCAGGATATTCCTTCATATTCATAGCTGTTGTATAACCAAAAACTGTCAACATTGCCCCTCAAATAAATTTTAAAACTATTAAACCTAAAAAAGACCCACCAAGATTTATTATAACACCATAATCAATTCTACTTATAGCCAACCCTAAACCACTATAAATGAGTCTTAAAAATCTACAAAACTAGTTAAAATACATACAACATATGTCACATGGAATTTAGTCATAACTAATGATTACATAAAAATTATTTCAACTATAAGAATATGAATGACTAATATCTATAAATCCCACTCACTAATGAAAATTATTAGTAACTTATTCATGATTTACCAGCCCCATTAAATATTTCATCATGATGAAATTTTGGCTCCCTTTTAGAAATTTGCTTGATTTTACAAATACACATCAGATATAAAAACCACCTTCTCCTTCGTAACCCACATTTGCTGAAACATGAACTATAAATGAATTATTCGACACCTACACACCAACAGAGTCTCTATGGTCTTTATTTGTTAATTCATTGAAGTAGGACAAGGCCTATATTATGGATCTTAATATCTCCCTAGAAACATGAAATACTGTTATCTTATTCACTTTAATAGCTGTAGCATTTATAGGATATGTTCCACTGTGAGGTCTTCTGAGAAGCAACAGTTATCACAAATCTCTCAGCCATTCTCTACATTGGCACTAATCAAGTCACATGGATCTCAGGAAGATTCTCAGTTGACAAGGCTACACTCACGTGATTGATATTCTACATCATTCTCCCCTGTTATTTCACCCCTAGTAATTATTCACCTACTATTTATGATACAGGATCAAATCTATCAGGAATTTCATATGACAGATAAAATTTCTCATTTTACCCCTACTATATAATTGAGAATATTCTAGTTTTAATTCTATTATTCTTAGCCATACTAGTCCTATTCTCATTCTTCTAGGAGACCCAGACAGTTGCACACAGCTAATCCTCTTAATACTCCACCATACTTTGGACCAGAGTGATACTTTCTATTTGCATGTGCAGTCTTATGATCCATCCCCAATAAATTAGGTGGCATATTAGCTCTAATCTTCTCTATTCTAATTCTAGCAATTATCACAATACCTCTTACATCAAAATCACAAAGCATAAAATTCTGACTGCTCATCCAGTGCTTATTCTGACAGCTAGTAGTACACCTAGCATTAACATGAATTGGAAGACAATCAGTTGACAACTTACTTATCATCATTGGACAACTAGCATTAGTCTTATATTTCTTATTTCTGTACTTGGGCAACTCACAAGCTTAACTGAAAGTAACCTAGGCTCTGACCAGGTAGCTCAGTTGGTTAGTGCCATCCTGATAGGCCAAGATAGCAGGCTCAATCCCCAGACAGGGCACATACAAGAAGCAAACAATGAAGGCATAACTAAGTGGAATGGCAATTTAATCTCTCTTATGAATAAAAAATAATCTAAAATGAATCTATAGATTTGGTCTTATAAACCAGAAAAGCTGAAAGTAAAAAATCATCTCATCAATGAAGAAACTCCAGTGCCACCATCAGCAACCAAAACTGAAATTCTACTTAAACTAATCCCTGAAAGTTGCACATGGACATTGTCACATGCTATGTCAACATTAAAAACAAATTCTAGATTTCCATTGCAATGTACTTCATGCAATAAATTACCTACCCCATTACAATGTATTAGTACCTACATGCTTGGACTATGTGACACATACTATGTGTAATTATATATTAACTATTTACTCCATGTAAATAGAGTAACATTACTTATATGTAAACATTACTTATATGTAAGCAAGCATATCTCTAAACCATGAATATTCCATAACAGAATAGTTCATTGTACATAAAATTTTCTTCCACATAGATATTTGTAAGCCAACAGATACAATTGATACATTAAGACTGTGTGTGTGTGGTTGCTCACAACACTGGATATTTTAAATTTATTGGGGTAATATAGGTTAATAAGATTATATAAGTTTCAAGCATATGCTAGAATACATCACCTGCATATTGCATTGTGCACTTACCATCCAAAGTTTAGTCTCCTTTCATCATATAGTTGACCCCCTTACTTAGAACATAATACTATTACTGACTATACATATGCTATTAAGTCATAACTGCTTTTCGTCACCATGCTTTGGGAAACCAGCAATGCATCTACAAGTGTGCTCCTCTTCTCACTCCAGGCTTATAATGGGTGTTTCTAGAACTGAACTATATCTGGTATCTGATTCTTACTTCAGGACCATCTCACGTAAAATCATCACCCACTCTGTTCTCATAAAGAAGACATTTTGATGGACTAATCATAGCCCATACTCACGCATAGCTGAGTTATCATACACTTGGTATTTTGTAATTTGGGGGAGATGCTGTGACTCATCTATAGCCATATGAGACAACACAGTCAAGAAACTCAAGTTGGGCTTACATTGAACATTATTTACCTTTACCATCATTAACCAAAAGGTGTTAGTCAATTGCTTACAGGACATAGAGAATTTTACATGTATAATGGTTCTTTCTTATCTGTGGGGGATACGGTCCAAGATCCCCAGTGGATGCCTAAAATCACAGACAGTACTGAACCCTATATATACTAGGTTTTTTCTATACATACATATCTATGATAAAGTTTAATTTATAAATTAGGCACTGTAAGAAATTAAAATAGAGCAATCCTAACAATGTACTGTAAGAAAAGTTACAAATAACTTTGGTGCCCCTATTAAATAAAATGTTGAACAAGGTGCCATGATTCTATGAGTTAATCTGATGATCAAGATGGCTGCTGTGTGATTAACGCTGGGCAATTTATGCAGCTTAGATGTGCTGAACACAGAGATGAGTCATGTCCTGGTTGGGATAGAGGAGGACAGGGAGATGTTTTTTCATGATACTCAGAATGGCACATAATCTAAAACATGAATTGTTTATTTCTGGAATTTTCCATTTAATATTTTCAGACTACAGTTGATCACAGATAACTGTGGAAGGCAAACTCACAGGTAAGGGGGACTACTGTACATGTACACACGTGTTTACCAAATAAAAACTAACTTAGCAAACCTCCCTTATCCCCTGTAGACTATAAACTATATATATATTGATGAACACTCTTGGCAAATGCCCGAAACAAGATTAAAATGTAATAGTATAGAAGTGCCTACTTACCCCATTCTATAAGTATCTAAACCACAAGTTAAACTAAGACACTGTTTGACCAATATCCTAAACCAAATAAAAATTCCTAACACTAAAATTGTCACTTTTAAACCTTTGGTCTAGAAAAAGCTACTCCCCAGTAGTTGCAATACTTCCACTAATATTCTCATGCAACTTCAATTCCCATTTCAATGGACAGGGATCCCCTTGAGCTATTTGTTAATGTAGCTTCATAAATAAAGCAAGACACTGAAGTGCCTAGATGAGTTTACTAATTCCACAAACAGGTTTGGTTCAGCCCTGTTGTTAAAAAAAAAAAAAAAAAAAAAGATTTTATTCATCATTTTCAGAGAGAAGGGCAGGGAGGGAGGAAGGAAGAGAAGCATCAGTGTATGGTTGCCTTTCACCTGCCTCCAGCTGGGGACCTGCCTGGAGATCTGGCTTACAACTTGGTTATGTGCCCTAGCTGGGGAATCTCTGTTAATTCTTAATGATGCATGCAAATACCTGCACCCCAGTGAGGTCTCCAGATGAGCAATGATTACAAGGAGCGGGCGTCAAGCAGGTTAACAAGTAGCTCATAACCTTGTTTAACCACACCCCCACCGGAAATGGCACTGATAAAAATTAAGCTATGAACTGAAGTTTGACTTAAGTTAAACTTAATAGGTTAACTTAAGTGTATTTTGCCAGCCACCACAGTTATCCAATTAATTAACCAATTAAGATTTTTGCCATACAGTGTGTTAAAAGATTTTCATAATAAAATTGTTTTAATTAGTCTATAAAAAGCAAAAGCTAAACAATTATAGAAGTAACTGTTATTCCTGTTGAACCTGATAGCTAAGACTCAAACTGGGATTAGATACCACGCTATGCTTCAGTCCTACACCCAAATAATTATAACAAAATACTTCCCAGAGCGCTCCTAGCAAATGCCTTGAGCCTCAGAGAACTCGATGGTGCTTTATATCACTCTACATAAACCCCTATAACCCTTACCAATCATTGCTAATACAGCCTATTTGGCAAAGTCTAATAAAGCCTAACAAGTTACCTGAGGCACACAGGGCAATCCTATTCTAAAATTTATATCAGCAATAGGGTTTATGACCTCGATCTTGGATCAGGACATCCCGGTGGTGTAACTGCTTTTAATGGTTTGTTTGCTCAATGATAAAGTCCTTCAAAATCTGAGTTCAGACCACAGTAACCTAGATTGGTTTCTATTTCTTATTTCTCCTAGTATGAAAGAACAAGAGAAATAATGCTATTTGACAAAAGCCTCTTTATAACTAATAGATGATGTAATATTAATCTAAATTAACATGTACCAAACTTGCCCAAGAACAGGGTTTGTAGGGTAATCGCATAAAACTTAAACCTTTATAATCAGAGGTTTAACTCCTCCCCTTATCAATACATGTATAGCTGATCTTATTAATTATTCCCACTTTACTCGTAGCATTCTTTACATTAATTGAATGAAAGGTACTGGCTCTATTCAACTGTAAAGGACCAAATCCTGTTCCCACTCATTGCCGATGCCATCAAGTTATTAACCATTACAACCATTAACATCATCAATATTAGTATTGCATCAATCCTAGCCCTCACTTTGGCCCTAGCAATATGCATTCTGTTACCCATACCATATCCATTAATTAAGCATAACCCCAGGTGTGCTCTTCTTTGGTTGAGTTGAGCCTTAAATTAAAGATATGATTGTGACTCTAGAAGCAATAGCACAATTTCCTATGAAGTAATACTAGCAATCACTATTATAAATTTCATTAATAAATTCATCTCAACATTAACCTCCACTCAGGAATATTTATGACTAATTTTCCATCTTGTCCCCTAGCCATAATATAATTTATTTCAAACTTACCAGAAACCAGCTGAGCTGCATTTGACCTAACAGAGGAGAATCAGAGCTCATTTCTGGCTTCTACACTGTATGCAGCAGGCCCATGAGCCCTATTCCTCCTAACAGAATATGTCAACATGATGAATAATTATTATTACAGCAATTTCATTCCTAGGAGCATTTTATAACCTCTGCATAACAGAAATAGGCAATTTTATTCTCAAAACATTTCCCATGGATTTAAGCATCTTCTATGAATTTATACATCTATGAAAAATGTTCCTTACTTTAGCCCTTTGCATATGACATATCATTTACCATACCAATCATTTCATCACAAGCAGAAGAAATGTTGTAACAAGAGTTACTTTGATAGAGAAATTATAGCTGTTTAAATCCTTTTACTTCTAGAATTATAGGGGTAGAACCTACTCTTAAGAATTAAAAGAAAAATTCTGTGGTACCACATTTTACCATACTCTATAGCAAGGTCAGCTAAACAAGCTATCAGACCCATACCCAAAAAACATTGATTCATGTTCTTCCTGTACTAATAAATCTTATTTTCACTATAATGCTCCTATCATTTCAGGAGCTATGATTGTTATATTAAGCTCACAGTGATTAATAATTTGAGTCAGCTTTGAAATAAATGTATTAGCTATTATTCCATGTTTAATTAACAAATGCAACCCATGAGCCATTAGAAACATTTACTAAATCCTATTTTATGCAAGCCACCAGATCCACACTATTAATACTAGCTATTATAGCACTGGCTGAGTGGCTCAGTTGGTTGAGAGTTGTCCTGTACACCAAAAGGCTGCAGGTCTGATTCCCAGCCAGGGCACATACCTAGGTTTTGGGTTTGCTCCCCAGTCGGCGGATGTACTGGAGGTGATTGATCGAGGTTTCTCTTTCATATCAATGTCTGTCTCTGTCTAGCCCTCCCTGTCTCTAAAATCAATGTCAATTATTTTCTTCCATCTTCAATATTAAAGTGACTACACAAAAATTCACCAATTTTGATATATTTTTTAAAAGATTTTATTATTTTCAGAGAAAGGGGAAGGGATAGAGGCAGAGAGGGAGAGAGACATTAATGTATGGTTGCCTTTCACCTGCTTCCAGCTAAGGGCCTGGCTGGAGACCTGACTTGCAACCTGGTTATGTGCCCTGGCTGGGGAATCGAACCAGTGACGTTTGGGTTCGCAGGCTGGCACCTTATCCACTGTGCCACTAGCCAAGGCCCAATTTTGATATTTTTAAAATGCACACTGATATGACAGCTGTCACAATACAATCTAACAAAATTATTTCAAATGAAGTTAAGACTACTAAGTGATACTAGAGCCATCTTACAGAAAAACAAAAACAAAACAACAAACTGTTTTGCCAATTTAATAGTGGCTCATTTTTACAATGTCTTATCAATAGGGGCAGTATTTGCCATTTATAGGAAGAGATGTCCACTGCTTTCTATTCTTCAGGCTATGCACTCAACTTGAGCAAAAACTTACTTTACAAATTACATTTGTAAGTGTTAATATAACTCCCCACAGCATTTTCTTGGCCTTTTAGGAATACTACAACATTACTTTGATCATCAAGCTGCATACACAACATGAAATACCATCACGTCTACAGGTTCATGTCATTAACAGCAATAATACCAATTAATTTTATACATTGAGAGGCGTTTGCATCAAAACAAGAAGCATCAGTAGTAAAATTAACTACTACCAATCTCAAACTACCAATTTCACATGGTTGTCTGGATGTCTCCTGCCATATCATACATTTGAAGAACATAGGTATGTAAATTTAAAATAAGAATGGAAGAAACTGAACCTTCTCCAAGTGGTTTCAAGCCAACATCATAACAATTAGTCTTTCTCAAGTGAGAGAGTAAAAATTTCATAACTTTTTAAAAGGCAAAATATTATAGTTTCAAACCCTTTATATCTCTGTGGCATATTCAACTAGGATTCCAAGATGCAACATCACATTATAGAAAAATTTTTTACGTTTTCATGCTCATATACAAATAATTGTTTTCCTAATTAGTCTTTACATAGTTTATTAGTCCTTTACATTGTTTCACTAATATTAACAACTCACAGAAGTACAACAGATGCATGAGTAGAAATGGTTTGAACTATTTTACTTGTTATATTAATTTTAATTGCTCTACCATTACAAATTCTTCATAAAATAGAGGAAATTAATAATCTTCCCTAACTGTAAGAGCCTAGTCTCCAAATATATTAAAGCTGTGTATACAGACTATGAAGATTTATATAATTCTTACAATCAAAAGCCAGAACTATGACTATAGAAGTTGACAATGAAGGAGTCCTACCTACAGAAGTAACAATCTGAATACTAAATTTGTCCAAATATGGTCTACATTCATGAAATATTATTCCCTCCTTAGACCTAAAGACAAATATTCCTTAATAAAACAACCCTAACATCAGGCTTTTATCACTAGGGACAATGATCAGAAACTTGTTGGTCAAATCATATCTTTATGCCTATTGTCCTTGAATTGGTTCTACCAAAATATTTCAACTACTGATCAATATCTGCAAATATAAAATCATTAAGAACTAAATAGCATTAATCTTTCAAGTTAAAGAAAGTTTCAATCTCTTAATGATATGCCACAAATACATCAACATGATTTATCAATTACAGTGCTATTCATTGTATTTCAATTACAATTTCAAAACACTTATCCTTCATCTCTAGAACTAAATAATTAAAAAATTATAATCCTTAACAAAATGAACAGAAATTTATTACTTCTTTCACTAATCCAACAATAATAGGATTACTTGCTGTTATTCTATTTCCAAGCATTTCCTAAACTTAATAAGTGCTTTTTATTTTTACCCAACAATGACATTCAAGTTACATCAATAATCTAAGAGTGGACAGTCCCCTATGAGACTGAAAACAGTACTTACTGGTTTCTGCCACAAAACCAAAGCATCTTTAGCTCATTTCCCACCTCAAGAGACACCTACTCCACTTATTTTATATTATTGAAACCATCCACCTATTTATTCATTCAATAGCCTTATCTGTGTGACTACCAACATTATAGCTGGCCACCTACTAATTCATTTAATTGGAGGAGTAACCTTAGCCTTAAGAGATATTAGCTCTGCTACAGCTGTTTATCATATTTATTTTTTTGATCTTACTATTCTTGGATTCGCAGAAATTTTAATTCAAGCTTATTTAAATCACAATACTATTCTTTACCTACATAATACTTAGTGACCAAACTCACACGTGTCATAAACAGGTGCACCTTGTTTCGTTGTGCGGCACTATTGCACTTCACAGGTGTTTGGCATTTTTACGAATTGAAGGCAAGACCATCAGCAAAAAGAGTAGTGTGTTGTATTGCAATATTCGCTTTATTGCTGGGTCTGGAACTGAACCTGCTGCAATATCTCACTGGTCTGCCTGTAGGAAATCCCTGTCCCTGACCTCTTTCAGGAGCCCAATGCTTGTAAGAATCCTCGCTTTGAAGGGGCCCTGGTGCTTTTTCCCCACCCGCAAAGTTGCTGTGAAGGAAGTTGAACTTTCTGCCACCAACCCCCTTTCAAACTTCTTGACCCTTTCCAGACCCCCACCCCCTTTTTCAAGGGGTCTCACTGTCCCCTCTTCCTTGGGAACAGGTGGAGTCATCCTTCTCTCAGGAGTTTGCCCCCCTGGGGTGGGGGGTTCCCTCACCACTTCCTGCTTACCTCTAGCTTCCTTTCTATCCATCTTTCCACTCCTCCTGGCTGGTCCTGAAATCCACCTTGTTCAACGCAGGAGAAGACCTCTGGGCTGTTTATATTTTGTTCTGGCTTTTTCATGGACCATCCGTGCGACCCACGGAGCACTGACTTCTCTGGGCCTCCTTGCCACATGTGTAGAAGAAAGGTCAGGTGACACAGGACCCATGAGATCAAGCTTTGTTTCCAACCCAAGGTTTGTGTTACCCATGGAGTCTTCCTAAGTCAAGAGTGTTAGGTTGGAAAAAGGGCTCTTCCTACAGCAGCTCCCAGTGAGTCCGCGGTGGAGTGGGGATCAGGATTCTCAGAATCTCCCTTCCTTTCTGCTCACTGTCGGCATGGCCATGACCCCTGCTCCTTGCTTAACTGAGTTTGAAGCATCAGCTGACAAGTCTGAGGCCCAAGCCTGGGTTCGCCTGGCCAGTGAGTGCCCGCTGGGAGGTGGGCTCTGGCCCGCTGGCTTTTCCTCCTGGCCTCGGGGTGGCGGCCGACGGGGAAAGGCATCCTTATCACTCCCTTTCGCAGGTCAGCAAACCGAGGCACGGAAAGATGGAAGAAGTTGCTGGGTTCCCGCTGAGGGCCAGGATGCAACTTGGGCCTCCTGGTGCCTCGTGCAAGTTCCTTTTATTGGCCCCTAAGTCAAACAGCTCTCACAGGTGTGGTGGGCGTTCCCCCAGCCGGCGTCCCATTCAAGGGCGTTCACCTGGGAAAAGGAAAAGTCACCGAAAATCAAAAGGCGAGAAAAAGCAAAGTGGGTTCAAGAGAAGCCGAGGAGAGCGGGCTCCGCCAGGACTGGCATCTACCGGCTGGGGTAGACAGATGTTGCCTGAAGTATAAAAAGCATCCGCTTGTATGAAAACCAAACCCAACCCAGCAGTCGATCCCTCTGCAGGCCCGCGCCGAGAGGAGGGGTCTTTCCCCAGCGCGTCACCTCCAGCGCAGGTTACACCTGGCTGGCGCGGGTCGCTGTGCTCCTAAGCGCCACGTCCTCCAAAACTTGGCAGCCCCCAGAGCAGCCCCAGGAAGCGGGAGAGGCCCTACCAGAACCGACTGGAGCTGTCACTCGGCCTCCATGGCCCCACTGAGCCCCCAACGCCGGGGCCGCCCCCGCTGGCCCCCGTGGCCTGCCCCGTGCAGAAAAGCACCCGGCGATCAGGTCGGATCTCGCAGGCACGACCCCCGCCGCGTCCCCCTCCGGGTCTGCGGATGGCGTGGCATCGCCCTGGGGTGCCTTCCCGCTGCTCAGGAAGCAGCCGCAGCGGGTCGGGCGGACGCCTCCCGGGTCCCGCAGGCGCCCGACCCCGCTCCGCAGCGCGCCCCGCGGGCTGTCCCGGGCCCCCCGGGAAGGGCGGACAGGAAGCGGGCACTTGCCCGCCTGAGGGACCACGGCGAGCAACTGCGGTGGGCGGGTCATCGTGGGCCACGGACTCCCCCAATGCGTGCGGTGCACGGTGTAGCTGCTTCCTCCACATCCCACCTGCGGGCCGTGCTCCTCCCTCCGCACGAGATTTTCAGGCCTTTCCGCTTCTCGCCCTCACAAACCCCACCTCCTGCACCTGCAGCTGCAGTCTCTCCTGTGGTCGCCCTTCTCGGCCTCCCCATCACGCCGCTGACTCTCTGCTGGCTTTAGCCCCTGTATTGCTGCCCCCACTGAGGTTACACATTGTCATGCTCGTCACAGAGGACGTCGATCTAACCCTCACTAGCACCCGCCTTGAACTACCTGAGAGCTGAGCATATGAGGTGACAGCCATATCACTCCCATATCTCTAAGAGATGTACCTGATGAGAAACTCACCTCGTATGCACATACATCCTCTTTGTGGCTGTCTCTCTATCTAACCCACTCATGATTCGTGTTCGAAATGCACGCCTTTCATGGCACCTTTCCATTCTTGGATGTTGAGAGAAACAGGTCTCATTACAAAGAGGATGGGGATTTGCGGGTAGATTCTTCTTGCGCATCATAGTCCAAGGTTGCATGAAGGTAAAACTCATTCCAACTCTGCAGTTGGTAACGGGGAATCACGTGTGCTAATAATCTGCAAAGTTGTACATTTATATTCAAGGTGCTTTCATCTTTCAGCCCTCCTGGTTGAAGTCAAACAGCACAGTTGGCTAGTCAGGAATATCAGAAATACGAGCCGATTGTGTTTTTCTGTCTCTGCAGCATCTAATAGACACACCCCCAGCCATTCAACAGAGTATGTTCTTAGCTGGAGCCATTACATTTCCTACCTGGTCAAGTCTCCCAGCTGAGCTGGTGGAGGCCGACTGGAAGCACGAGGTCCCCCGGAGGTGATGAGGTGCTGTGGACACAGACACTGTGCAGATAGGTGGTGGCGCTCACTGCCTGGGAGGCTTTGGGGGGCACTCTCCCCATTTCCCTGGACTGAAGAAACGTGCCATCTCCCAGACAGCTCTCAGCTCCTGCAGCCGCAATTACTCAATGGCTTGTAGCAGAATTTATACCCGACTGTCCCAGGACCATGCAGGAAAGAGATGCATGCAGCTTTCTGTTAGACTAGTTCTCCATTTCTTTCCGCTCTTCATCCCTGTACATCCTCTTCCTGTAAGGGACGAGCAAGACAAGCCAAACACCGTGTTCTGGCCTTCGGAGAGCTCAAATCGGGCTGCGGCCGGGTGGGCAGCCAGGAGTGCACTTTAGCACAGTATTTGTTAGTTCACTTTATACTGTTGGATCATGTGTAGTTTGTAAACCAGCTTTAATCTCTTTTCAACTCTACAATCTGTGAATCAACCAATTAAACTACAAGAGTGTATGTACATGGTTGGGGAGGGGGGTTGGTTAAGTTTGGTTCCTTGGCACCTCTCTTGAGGGTCCACAACATCTCTCTGCTGCTACAGGAAGTTTAGCGGCTGTATTTTAAATCTTTGAAGGGTAGCAGAATATGCCACCCCACAATGCACCATGTTGGCATATTAATTATTTTCAGCTGCAGGCACTTGAGAAGTAGCAAATGCAAGGACAGGCATTCTCTGATCCCCCTACTCTGCCTACACACAGGCCCCCCTGAAATGCCTCAACTGTCATAAATCCCTTCTGGGAGTTTCACCAGCCAGAGAGGACTGATGCTTATCTCGGGAAAGGAGACAGAAAGTCCGCACCACACCCTGGCAAACTCGGCCAGAGACTCTTACCCCCCTCTATTCTAAGGACCCGTTCCTCTTCCCTAAAAAGCATTTACTCTTACCTAAGAGGTGCCATTCTCCCACCTCTTTCCCTCTTCAGGTGGTGCTTAAGCCTGAATTCTTAGCCTCCTCTGTCCATTACTATTTCTTTCTGGGTGTCTCTGACGTATCCCTGTTAGTAAACTTCTTTTTGTTCTTCTCTTGCTAATCTTTTATTACAGTTTCAACTCAGAAGGATGGAAGGAAAATCCCCTTTCCTCCCCTATACCCTGGAGATGATGCTGGTTGTTCTGACAGGCCTCTGGTAAGAGGCCCTCCGGGAGGAACTCATCACAAGGGACTGGAGCCTGGGGGGTGCGGTGGCACAGGCCCAGGGTCAGGGCAAAGTCTCTGTGAAGGGAGAACTAGTGTTGGCACAGCCATAGGCTAGGACTTGAAGGCCCCTTACTGAGGATGTTCCACTTTAGGAACCAAGAACAAATTAAAGAAGGCTTTCCTGGGGGCACTCCTGGTGGATCTCACTGGACCAAGGGCTTGCTGTGGTTGCATCTCAGGTGCCATGAGGTTTGGGCAGGGTCCTGGAGCATCAGGGTGTCACAGAGCAGAGGAAAGGGCTCACTGGGCATCGGGTCACCTGATGGAATAACTGATTAGAAAGTGAGTAAGGAGCAAATGGGGCTGGGTAGCCAGACATTGCTGAGGGCCTTCAATTTGGGGAATGCAGATTTACACAAATAGCAGCTGATTCTTGAGCAGTGCCTTTCACCAGCAGCACTCAGCAATGGACACATGGGCTCAGAAAAGAGTGGTGCCACATGGGTGAGGAAAAGACACAGATGTGGAAATCTGGGGTGTTGGAAAGTGCCACTGAATTAGATAGGCTTAGAACCAAAACTGCACAAGAAGGAAAGGAACATGGGTGAGAGCTGATCAGTGCAAGCAAAGGGTCCTTCCAGCTGGGAATAAAGGATCCTTGTAGCAGGAAGAGTTAGATCAGTGAGATGGAAGGAAATGTTTTCTCAGAAGGAGCTGTTTCAGGTCCTGGCTGGTCCAGGCGGAGCTGGTGGGCAGGGGTCAGCTGAGGTAGGCTGGAGAGGAAAGACTCGGAGAGTAGAGGCCGGGATATCAGCTGGGTCACTCATGTGAGGTTAAAAGCATCCAAGATCAAGGCAGGATTTGAAATAGAAGAAATGTGAGCTCCAGGTGCCAAAACCCAAGCTGGAAGATGGGAGATCTGGAAGATCATTGATGATAGGGACATAAAGGGCAGAGGGTGACATACTGTTTTAAACAGCAACAAAGGGTAGGAGAGAAGCAGTCTCCAAGGGATAACAAATAACTGTGCTGTGATGAGTGCCCCAAGCGGGAAGTACCAGTTTCTCTAAAAATAGTGGCGTGAGGGTGGTGTGGGGAGCCAGGGCTTCTTTAGATTAGGAGGTCTCTCTGGGGAAATGACATTTAAGTGGAAAATGAAAGAGTGAATGGAGTTTGTTAGCTTGCCCTTGAGTGACACTAAACTGACATTGAAAACACAGCCAGAGCCACCTGCCTGAGCAATGAATGAGAAAGGGTGCTGAGCATGGGCCCACCTGGGAGAGGTAAGAAGCAGGTACTTCTCAGGCAGCTTTGCCGTGCCCTTGGCCTGGTGAGGTGAAATCTGCCCATCCTCTCTGGGCACCTGTAACACGGGTACAGCAGTACTCGCCTCATGGGCAAATGAGATGTATCCATCACCAAAACCACACAGGTCTATGTGCGGTTCGCTGTTGCCATTATTCAAGAGGAAGTGTTTCTCCTAGAATTGCCTCTGGGCAAAAGGCTCAGTAGGTCTTTCTCTCCATATTTACTGAATCCTTTCAATAACCCCATGAGGTAGGTTAGGAAAAAGAAAGTCCCAAAGAAGTTTTCTTTTTCTTCTTTCTGAATCAACACTGCCCCAAGTCCTGGCTTTACCTGCATTCTGTGGCTGCGTGTGACAAGGCACCTTTTGTTAAAATCTGGGGCATTCAGGGAGTGGGCTTGCTGCCAAAGTGCCTTTTAATTTATCAGACTCTCAGCTCTCAGGTGTTCGGGCTCTATTGCTTCACTTTTTAGGTCAGCAGTTGCTGTAAGAGAAGCCAAGTGTGTGACCAATGCTACCTGGTGAGGCTGCTCCCTGCCTGCCAGACCCTCTGGGGCCAGGTGCTAAGGTCCCCACATACAGCACCACAGCCGTCCCAGGGGTCTGGATCAGGCCATTTTGAGAGTCACCTTCAAGTGTCTTAAACAGGTTTCCATATCTGATCCTAAAACAGGCAAGTGACCTGGATGGATAGTGTCAAAATGAGTTCACCCCATTCTGCACTTTACCAGCAAGCTGTTTTAATAAGGTTTGAATAAGTCAGGAAGTGCTGTGAACCTTTTGCTTCTTTCTTTTTCTCATTTATTTTCTTATTTCACCTTGCTGTATTTTCGGAGCACTATAAGCTGATTTTAATCCTTTCTGGAATCCTGAGTGGCAACCAAGAAGTGCAGGGCCAGCACCAGGAACAGAGTGATGGGGGCTGACACACACAGGTGGAACCAAAACAAGCAAGGCTGGTCCAGCCCTGAACCCTGGTACTGACTTGCTGGGGGACCCCCTTGGCATGGC
Source organism: Noctilio leporinus (assembly GCA_004026585.1). NCBI lineage: Eukaryota > Metazoa > Chordata > Mammalia > Chiroptera > Noctilionidae > Noctilio > Noctilio leporinus. The sequence goes on from PVIW01005919.1 coordinate 66,845, forward strand.
CCCCACATACCTCCCAGGGACACCAGCAGCAGCAAGGCGCCTTGCAGAAGTTTTGGTGGTTGCAGGTGAGGGTGCAGTGGAAGTAGAATGACGGAGGAGAGAACACAGGTAACTAACTATTAGGACCACAAGCTTTTACGATCCTGTAATACATACCTTTCGGGACGCCTAGAAATACCAGGGAAACGCACTGCTGGGAGACGCCAGGTGTGCTGGCCACAGCTCAAACCACGGCAACTGAGCACGAGAGGCCAACGGGACCTTATTCTGTCCTCCCTGACTACCCCAGTTCCCCTCCTCTACCATCTCCACTTTCTCCGTGGATTCATCAGGTCAACCTCCCTGAAGGAGAGGAGCCACAGCTGGAAGGTGAGTTAAGTAGCCAGAGACCAAAGAGAAAAACATTGATCAATGGCCTGTGGTGTGCTAGCTGAGGACCCTGAGGCACAGATAAAAGTGTTTACCAAGGTCACACAGCTAGTGGCAAAGCCAGGATCTAAACTAAGGCCTGTTTCATCTCCTTTCCACATGCTGTGAAGAAAGAATTCATTCTTTGGGGCCCCTTTATTGGTAGGAGTGCGCTGCAGCCAACCCAAAATGCCAGGAGTTTCACAAACTCTTACTGTCAGCATGTGGTCTCCCCCAGCTGCCGCCACCGGGATTCCGTGCTATGGATGGACAGGGCAACTCTTCCTTGCAAGATGGAGAGGCCTCTGCCGATAAGACCTTGTGAGCTCCGGGCAAGTCCTCACTGCCACTTTGCCAACCCCTGGCTCCAGCTAACTGCACTCAAGCTGAGCTGTTAGAAACCTTGCAAAAACAGCAGCACTATCACAGGTAACAAAATGCTAAAGTTTGGTCTTGGCACTGAGTATCAGCGAAAGGGTTCAATCTACACCATCAATTCAAGCTTGTCAAATCCGCCCATTTTACTTGGGACCTGTGTTTCAGGCCCCTGGGCCTAAGTCCAGTGCAGGGGTCAGGGAGGAAGCAAAGGCCCAGGGGGCCAGCCCTGACCACAGTACCTGTTGCAGGGCTCAGCAGCCTGACGGGGCCCATCTAGGTCCAGAGGCATTGCTGGCAAAGGATTTTCTGTTTTGTTTATTGGCACATAAATCTTAGTTGTTTTAAGTGTCTAAACTTGGGAGTAATTTATTATATAATCATACTTTATCAAATGGTTGCTTCCTCCAAGTTTTGCTGCAATGTCACCTTCTGGGAGGTGCGCTCCTTAACAACCCTGTAAAAACTGCAATCTCCCCGGCACTCCCAATTTCCTTCTGTGATTTCTGGCTCTCTGTGGCACTTAGCGCTTTCTAACACTTGGTATAATTTATTACATGTTTCTTTTATTGTTTTTCTTCTTCTCATTAAAACGTAAGTTCCAAATAGGCAAAGGATTTTCTGTTTTGTTTATTGGCACATGGTCAGCATTCAACTATTTGCTGACTGAATAAATGAATGCTTGCTTTGGCTTAATTCTCTGTATATACTTCCTGAATTCAAGGTTCACCTTTTTTATTTTTTATTTTTTTAGGCTTGTTCTGATGCTGCTTTTCTAAGGATTTTGGTCTGGGCTTATTCTTTTTCACTACCCCACAGCCTGGAAAAGGCTATGTGGTTTTAGATAGTGACAGGGTCGTCCAGTCTCTTTCCTAAGACAGGTCTTAGGTCTGCTACCAGGACAAGCCCCTTGAAGGCTGGTGGGCATGTCTTTCCTAATTGACTCATGACTGGTTTCCATGGAAGTTAATTTAGTCAAATGGGCTCCAAAAGACACAAACAGTCCAAGCAGCAGATATTCCAAGTGGAAGCTAATCTGATTGTCCTTGGTGCCAGGACATTCAAGTCTGTCATGTGTGGCCAGCCCGCAGTCATGTGGCACCAGAGGGGCAGCTGTATCAACAGGCCCCTTGCAGGTCCACACACAACACATCGAGAGACAGAGTTTTAAATAAGAGAGAAGGAAAGAATGAGTAGGGAAGAGACACTAAGCCTCTTGCACAAGGAGTTGTTAGCCTGCCTGAGTGGAGAGGGCGAATTCTCTCATACGGGCCTGTGGCCTCGAAAAGGCCAGTGCGGGTGGCTGCTGCGCCACCACCACGGTTGGCCCTCTGCTTGTGAGTGAGGTAAACTCTGGGGTCCTTCCAGAAGGGGGTAGGCTGGACACTTTGATCGGCATGATCTCCAGCCTGGACACAGATGGCTGCACTATCCTTGGGATGCAATGTCTATATTGTTATAATGATCGAAACGCCAGGTAATAAGAAAAAGTCACCTTTTGGGTTTGTGCCTTTTCGTGTCCTCTGGGTGGCAGAGGTACCCAGGAGGAACGATGAAGAGTCAGTAAGTCTAGGGTTCACATTAACCAGCTGTGGACTAACTTTCTGTCTTTAGGCCTCAGTTTCCTCAGCTGAAGAGCAGCTGTTTTTAGCTCCGCTGTTACCTTCTGGCTCCAACAGTCCCTGAGATGTGGAGCCACACAACAGAGAGCCTCAGGCTGCAGGTAAAGAGAGTAACACAGGGCCTCACAGGACCATGAGGTCAATGAGGTTAGGATTCTCCATTAGTCTTAACCAATGCTCTTTAGCTAGGCAGGGCAGAGATTTGCAGGGGCTGAATTTGACCACTGGGCAAGTGCCCCCAGCAGATTCCAATGCTGGAACTTGTCCATTGTGCCTCCCTGGTGAAGCCACATCTCATGGCCCAGGCGCCCAGCCTCAGAGCCCAGCTAACACCCTTTGCTCTTTGCCTTTGACCCCTTCTTTAAGGGTTTCCTTCTTACCTCTAGTAATTAGCTAAAACTTCTCATTCTTTACCCTCAGTGAGAACTACTGGCAACAGCTTGCTATATTAAGGTATGCTATGTGTTTGTACTTTTAAAAGGTTAATGCAATTGGCATGAACTCTTTCCTGGGTTCCAGGCAAAGTGGACAGGAAGTTAAAAAGAGGTGAGTGTATGGGGAAGTCCCCAAGGCTCCTGGAGCTTAGGCTGAGCCCTTTATTTACCTTGCACAGCACCCTGACCTCTGATGTGCAAACTGGCACAGGTTAGTCGTGGTGTGTTACTCGATGGGGGAGGTTACAAATAGCAGGGGAATTAGTAAACTCATCCCGAAAATTCTGGTTCAAGGGCAAAGAAAGTTACCAGTTTAATTCCAGCAGATCATTGGCTATTGAGAACTGGGACTGGGGTTGTTCTAGGGCCCAGGAGGGGTGTGAGCACCCCTGTGAGTGAGGAAGGGTGAGCTGACTCTGAATGGACACAGCCAGGGTCCTGCTTCATTCTCTGACTAGAACTTCCTCCTGTCTGACCGGCTTGGAGGTAGAGAACCCTTGTGTCATATTTTAAAGGCGTGCACATTTCTGTGGCCCGGTGTCTCCATAACCTGTCCAGCGGGAGCTCTCAGAGAAGGGTTTGCTCCAGTGACCCCAAGTCAGTCTGGACCGGCTGGTGGGACACAGGGCCACTAGATGGGCCTTTCCCAGAGCGCGGCAACGAGAACGCGGGAGCCCCATGCTGCTGCCACGTTGGTAGGGGCAAAAGACGTTTCCCTTTCGCAAGACCCCTCCCCGCAATCCTGAAATCTTGCCCCGAAAGAAACCAGCTCCTTTCCGCCTCCGCAGGGCTCTTGGCCTGCGCAGCGCGCAGGTCAGGCAGCCCAGAGAACCTCAACTCTCTTTCTGACTCTCGTGGGGCTGCGGGCCAGGGACGCGGCCTGGGTGCCCGTTTGTTCCCCGGATCCTCCGCGCGCACGGCCACCGGCGTGGACAGGTCTTCCAGCCGTGCGCCTCAAGGCGGCCGCTCGCTCTCCACTCCTGGGCTGGGTGCGCTTCCGCCCCGAAGGGCAGCACCCGGTGACAGCCAGCTCTCGCCAGTCCGCCCTGCCCTGCCCTGCCCTGCTCGCTGTCCCCCTGGCCGCCGCGCCCTCCCGGCGCCGCCTCCTCCTGTAAATACAGCGGTGGCCCGCCCTCCGCAGGTGGGAGTGTGCGGGGATCCGCGCGCAGCCCGCCGCGCCCGCCGCTGAGCGCCTGCCCCGAAACCAGCGCCAGGCTCCTGCGAAGCGCCTGGGCACAGGCAGCGCGCACCCTAGGCGAAGCCTCAGGTAAGCGGCTCGGACCGAGCCTCAGAGCGTCCGGGGAGCCTGCGCTCGCTGACGGCGGGTCTGGTGTCGCGGAACCGCATCAGCGCCGAGGGCCCGGCACTAACCTGTGCCCGCGGGAGCAGCGCGCCCAGCAGTTCGGGGCTGTTGAGCTGGGGCTTCCTAAAACCCACGGAGCTGTTTGCTGTAAAAGACATTTGCCTTTTTGCCTGGATCCCCAACTGCACCGAGCTTTGGAAGGTCTTAGGTGCTGTTGATTCGGAAATGTCCTTTGGAAAAGGGATAGGGTATTAGGGAGGCGAATTTGGTTTTGGGGCAATTGAGGGTAGATTGATATTTGGAAAAGGTTTAAATTTCTATTAGTGTAGATGTCTCTGTGTCTGATTTTTAGTTCACAAATGGGGAGACAGACAGACAGACAGACAAGACAGACGGATTGACTTCCCACACGCTATTTTGCATCAGGGATTAACACCTATGGGTTTAATCCACCAGACCATGGAAAAGAAGCTGCAGTTTGGGAGCTTCTATTTTCTTTACTGGTGTTTGGGAATTAGCCTTTAGACAGTTGAAGTCTTGTGACTCACCTCAAAGTTGAAGGTGCCAGGAACACAATGAAATCCTGATAGGATTTTGTAGCAGAGAATCACCCTTATCTTGGAACCAGAAAAAGGGATTACGTGATTCAGACACTTAAAAAATATTAGTGCAATACTTTAAATCTTTGTCTCAGCTTAACTCCATCCTCATAAATACAGTTCATTCAAGTTTAAAAATAAAAACATTTCTCTCTTACACTTTTTTTTTTTTTTCTCTTCAACTTCCTTTTGATTCTATCATCCTTTTTCCTGGAAAAGTACTTCCTCATATAAGACAGGTTGTTTGCTTTCTTTACCTAGACTGACTCCACTTGGTTATGTTTGGGGTTTGGTCAAGATTGCCTTGGCTTTATAGCTCAGTCTTGAGCTCCTTCATGGGACCATGGATACCAATAGCATGAGATATTTTTAAAGTTGTTCTTTCCCGGAGCAACGAAGAGAGTCTGCACTTTCAGATCGTCTTTTTTTGCATGCCCTCACTTAAGGGTCCTGGTAAAATATCCATTCATTAGAGTAAATAAGATAACTGGATAATCAAGTCAGCCTGTGTGACCTAGACCACTCTTTACTGATCTTGGTTTATTTAATATGTGATATCCTTGAAGAATAGGGCTTGGATGATCTTGTGGAAGGTGCTTTCTCGCTTGATTTCACTTACACTGTTCTTTCAAAGTCAAGTTCTATTGCTGTTTAGTGCTTTGTGACTGGTGATTTTATCAGCTGTGTATTTTTAACAACCTCAACCTCTTTGTGGAAGTGGGTGGTACCAAGGAGGAAGGTGAGCTAGAGGCTGGCTGCCTGGCACCTGGGAGACAAGGCTCCACCTCACCTTTTGTGCCACTGCCCTAGGTCATCCCAGGCCCAAGCAACCTGGCCGCCAGATTTCAGGCCAAAGAAGCCCCTGAGTGAGAACTCAGGAATCACATTTTGATAGAATTAACCTAAAAACCACTAAACCCACCGGGCTCCTGAACTGCCTTCCCATTCAGTTGAAACTTGGCTCTCCTGTAGAGGTAGCTTTGGAATAAAGCATGGAATGGAAAGTTGTTGTGGGTCTAAAACAGGAAATGGAAAGTTAGTTACTGAACAAAAATTTACTGACATAGAAATGCTCAGAGCAGCTGTGATGAAATGTGGGATGTCTGTAAATCAAAAATAATTCCTGCGGTTCTTCCCTCACTCACCATTGTTTTTTTGTTTTGTTTTGTTTTGTTTTGCCCAGGAGAGTGAGTTTGTGAGACTTAGGACAGGAAAAGCCACACCCAGTTACTATTGTTCTATGGTTTGAAAAATATTTACTAAAATTTTTAAATAATTAATTACAGTTGATATTCAATATTATATTAGTTTCAGATGTACAGCATAGTGATTTGACATTTATATTACTTATGAAGTGATTCCCCCCAGTAAGTCTAATACCCTTCTGACATCGTACATAGTTTACAATATTACTGACTATTCCCCTTGCTGTACTTTATAGCCCTGGAAGGAGTTTTGCTTTTTACATATACTCTTAGGTGCATGGTAATTGCATTTCCTCTTCTTGAATATCTTTATAAAATTAAATATTCAGGAGTTTCTGAATGCTAGTCCTTCTGACTCATAAACCAACTCATTGTTCTACAGTACATGTTATCCGTTGGATAAAGTTCTGTTCCCTATGATTTCATCCTGGTGTGACTGCTGAAATGGCCAGCAAGAGAATAGGGTGGATCAGGAACACCTGTGCCCACTTTAATTTGGTGTTTGGTTATATTTGCAGAGCTGTGGAAACCATTGGAGGGAAAGGAACACACCTCACCCTTCCCTGGGGAAGGGGCCTCTTCCGGCCATGTCTCCTGCCGCAGCTGAATCAGGCGGGGCCCAGCGAGACAGGCATGTCAGCATGCTCATTTTCTTCCTTTTCGTCTTTGGTGCCATCCTGTTGTTTGTGGGAGTCCTGCTCTCCATCTTTGGGTTCCAGGCATGCCAATACAAGCCCCTCCCAGACTGCAGCATGGTGCTGAAGGTGGTGGGGCCTGCGTGTGCTGTGGCCGGGCTTGTGGCTGTGATCCTGGCTCGCTCCCGGGCACTAGTGCAGTTCCGGGAGGGGCGCCTTCGAGGCCACCAGGCTGATCATGACCAAGCCTTCATCTGCGGGGAGAGCCGCCAGTTTGCCCAGTGCCTCATCTTTGGATTTCTGTTCTTGACCAGCGGCATGCTCATCAGCATACTTGGCATTTGGGTCCCTGGCTGTGGCTCGGACTGGGAGCAGGAACCACTGAATGAGACAGACACTGCCAACGAGGAGCCCCAGATTTGTGGATTCCTGTCCCTACAGATCATGGGACCCTTGATTGTGCTCATGGGATTGTGTTTCTTCGTGGTTGCCCATGTTAAGAGGAGAAACAACTTGAATGAGGGCCAGAATGCCTCTGAAAGTGAAGACAGACAGACCCAGAACCCGGGGCCTGTCCAGGTCACTGTAGGTGGGTGACTGTCATTCCTGTGTTTGCTTATATCACAGTGGCTGCTGTACCAAGGCTTCATTGGGCTGCCCTTGGGTCTGGCCTATTCATCCCCTCTCTCTCTCTCTCTCACACACACACACACACACACACACACACACACTTAGAGACCTGCCAAGTGATCCTTTTCCCCATTGTTCTCACACTGAAATCCTGTGGCACTTTGCATTGCTGGACACATGAGTTCTCATCCCAGTCAGTTAAGTCCTTAACATCTTGTGGCCTTGGTTTAAATATCCATAAAATGAGCATTGCACTTCTAAGATTCCTTCCAGCACTGACATTTTAGGTCTTCTGTTTTGAGGAACCTTCTGTTTTCTGCATTGTTGTTGGTTTTCTGTAGGGTCAGGATTAGGGCAAAGTTTGAAGCAGCGGCATAGATGAAGGCAGAATGTGACAACACTGACAACACCTGTTGCTGCCTTCCCCACAGAGTGCCTAGAAATTCCTTTTGGATCCCTTGGGTCCTGCTGAATAGACGGGTTACCCTTTCCCAGTGTCAACCCCCCAAAGACCACACCAGTAGCTTTGGCCTCAGCTTTACACAACCAAGGAAAAACCCCACCACTACTCATTTTTGCAAATTACTATTTTTTCCCCAGTCTCCTACTTTTTCAGGGATAAAGCTCTGAAGCCACAGTCTTGACATCTAAAAGGCCAGGCAAAGAGAATTACAGAGCAGAAAGCATGAAGGGAACAGAGAAGGACAGTGGCGTGTGAGCTGTTTCTCTTGCCCGGGGCTGCCTGACGGAGCCTGGCGCTCACAGCACAGACTGCCAGTTCCTGGCAGGGAGCTGGCTTCAAAGGAAGGGCAGGCGAATTTACAGTCCTTGCGTTGAGCCAGGGTTGATGCTCCCAGCTTGCTTCTTTGTGCATTTAACATACGTAAGGTGACAACACAAGTATTAGTTGTGTATTGATGACAGCTAACCACATATGTAAAGTTCATCTAGACACCCATCTAAGTGCTTTTAGCATGTGCTCTTAAAGGGCCTATTCCTTACACCTACAGAGACCCACTGAGGCAGATGCTCTCAGTGCTCCCCTATTAGAGATGGAGAAACCGAGGCCCAGGGATAGCAACCAGCTTGTCTAAGGTCACAGAGTACCAAGCAGCAGAGCCAGGATGTGGCCCTTGCATGACACCCTCCCCAGGGTATGGAGCTGTCATTCTGTTTCTTCTGGCTTCATCTTCACCAAATATTTTGAGTAGTTACCACATGACAAAAGGGCTCACCCAAGAGAGTTCATTCTTAGTCAGTCTGGGAGCACCGTGGGGTCCAGGTGAACTCAAGCATGGGGTGCTCCGTCTGCCACTCAGTTGAGGGCATTCAGAGGTGTGCCTTTTGGACTTGCTATCAGCAGAGCTTTGGGGGAACTCCCTCCTGGTGGATGGAATGGGAGGGGGTACCAGGGAGCAGGGCTGCTAGTGGGGGGGCAGAGTGACTCCTGGACAGTCCTGGCCCAATGTTGGCACTGCCCTGCATAATTTAAAATATTTTCCACTTAACCTTCTAAGTCTCATCAAACCTGTGAAAACCTGGCGCCCTCACTCACTTTTTTTGTCCTTTGGGATAGGGTTTAAACTTTTAGATAAGATACTAAATAAGATTCTAAATATTGATAAGATTCTAAATATTGTCCCTCAATGGTCAGTTCTGCCTTATGATGGAAATTGGGGTGATAAGAGGCCATTCTTGGCTCATTCCCAGAATTCAGCTATTTGCAGAATGGAAGTCCCCCCCAGGAGACAAACCAACGAGATCTGTATTGCGGACACCCTTGCCGCCGGACCCTGGCTACGCACGCAGGTGTAGCAGCCAGCCCTCCCTTGAGGACCTTGAGTCCTGCAGGACGGGGGGAAAGAGAAACCCCAGGGAGAGATGGGGCTTCTTTCCTGGTGAAGAAATGGGGATGGCAAGGCGTGGGAGGGCTGGGAGCTGACCGTGCGGGAAGGACAAGCCCCAGAGATAACCAGTGACTTTGAGCATTTTCTTGTTTGTGTTTGATAGGCGACTGGCCCACTTTAGAGGCTTACGCCCCAGTCCTGTGTTCTAGGGTGTGTAATTAACATGAACACTTACCCTTACTTCCTCTGACCTACCCAGACTTTCTGAAAAAAAAAGAAAAGACAACCCTTATGTTGTGTCAAGCTTAGGTTAGCAAGGACAGCTCGCACTGCTAGGAGTGACAGAGTTAATGGGTTTTCTGAAGGGCTCAGTTACCTTCCGGGAAGTGTGTTGGGCACTGAGGGGAGAGTGGAATACTGGCCAAGACTGCCCGGTGGGAGCCTTTCTTCAGACAAGCAAATAAGTGCCACTTGCTGGGGAGCGTGAAGGAAGCATCTTGGAGGGTGCAAGAGAGCTGGGAGAGTTTGCTCAGGCCCAGCACTGTTTCAGTGGCTGCACGTGGATCCAGTCCTCCTGCCTGAACCCTGAGGCAGGCACAGTTACGGCCTGCCATTCACAGGTGTGGCAGCTGAGGTCTGGAGGGGTGAAAGCACTTGGTCAGGGCCGTGCTGGGTTGCTACCTGGCAAGCGGAACCCCGGGTGCTTTAAGGAGTCCTGCCCCTGCCTAGGCAAGCAGCAGATCTGCCCCAGCCCATCCACCCATGCAAACCCTGCTCCTTCCTGCAGAGATGTCCTCTCCCCTCCTCCACGTTTCCTGAGCTGTTATTTAGTGCTGCCAACTCCCAAAGGTCATCCTCAGGCCTCTACATAGGGAGTGGCGCTTGCCTCATGGCCAGAATGCCCTGGGCAACTCATGTGATGCATTTTGTATTGGAATTAGAATACAGAATAGAGCTTGCCACCGGTCCCTAGATTCTCCGCCCCCAAACACAGGTGTGTGTGCTAGGAAGGCTGAAAATGAGAGTTTTGAGTTTGGCTTTGTTTTATGAAGCTTGGGTGAAATGTTGGTAGATAAAAGACTGCAGACGCATAAACCACAGCCGTGGCTGTTCCAACGATGGGCTGCAGGGTACCCGATCGCTGCTTGTTCGGGGGTGAAACTGCACGTGAGGAACAAGGCACTTTATCCGACAGCTAACTTTTGATGAATTCACATTGTTAGTTAAAAACAAGAGAAGCTTTAAAGCTGTAGACATTACAAGGGAGGTACACTGTTAGAAAATGCTTCATTGAAGTACTTGAGCTCAGACTTGCATAAAGTATAGATCCCTATTTAAAAAAAAACACAAACTGTGCTAAAATACATATAACATAGAATTTACCATTCTGACCACGGCAGAGGCATTAAATCCATTTACAACATTGTGCAAAAGTCACCACTATCAATTTTCAGAAGTTTTTCATCACCCCACACAGAAACTTGGTGCCCATGAAACCTGAGCTCCCATCCCCCTTGCTCCTAAGCCCTGGAAACTTCTACCCTGGGTCCCTGTAAACTTGATCAGCCCGTTTTTAAATTCTGGAGCTTCTACAGGCGAGCCAAATATCTCATTAATTTATGTTGCTCTTGCTATTTTATTTGCCTTTCTTACTCATTGATCTTCAACAAAATACTGTCTCCTTAGGTGATGCTGTGATTATATTCCCGCCCCCTCCACCATCGTACTTTCCGGAGTCTTCGCCTCCAGTGGTAACTCCAAGTCCTGGAGCTAACAGTTTGCTTCCAAATGAAAACCCACCTTCATATTACAGTATTTTTAACGATGGGTAAGACTTTCCACTTGAACTTCAAGAGTAGCATTTTCACTCTTCCAGGCCTATACCTGAATTCAGGCCAAATGAGCTTTGAGGCTGTATGCAGTATAGGAGGAAACAGCGGAGCATGAGTGTCTATCTTTTTTGGCTGCATTCTGTAAGAGTTCTTGCCTTAATGTTAATGGCATGTTTCAGGAAACTCTGGGCCGCATGTAGGTTAAACATGAAAAGGTGGCTGTGCTAGGTTAATGTGAAGCCTTCTTTAGACACTTGACTGTGCTCCTAGCACGGTGACCCTCAAAATGCTCAACAACCTATCAGCCACACTGAGCACTGAGCAGGGCTTGGGGGGCCCCCCGCTTGCTGCTTTAGATTGTGGGGAGGGGTGGGGGTCTCAGGGAACCTCTGATGGATGTACTCGAGTGACTGACTAGTCACCTGCACCTGACCAAGCTGCATTTCCCCTCAACAGTAAGTTTTTCCCTGGGCCTCAGAGCCTTCTCAGATTGATTGAGGAGAAATCTAAGGTCCACACCCTCACCCCCAGGCTCCCCACATGCCACACATTAAGGGATATACCCAGGGTCAGGTACAGTAGCAGAAACCGAAGTGCCTTTGCCTTTAGGTTTAGGAGTCAGCGCAGGTCACAGTGGGGAAGGCTAGAGGGGTGAGAGTCCATGGACAGGCCTGAGGTAGCAGAAGCCTAGGTCCATGTGGTTAGAAGGGGGAGGGGTGTGGGAGGGAACCTGGGGTGGAAAGGGCAGGGAGGAAGAGCAGAAGTCATGTCAATGAGCTACCAGGACAGGGGGAGATGGGCCTGAGCTCAGGGCAGGTGGGGAGAAGATGGTGAGCTGCTTGGGATGGAGTTGCAGTGCAGCATGGACCCTTCAGGTAGGCTGGAGAGGCTAGGACTTGACTGAGAGATGGAACTGGGGAGTGGATGCTGAGACTGGGAAGGAAGTGGGTTTATGACCTTCGGAGGATCCCCAGGGGTGGGCCTGATGGGAAAGAGTTCCCAGAAGTGCCCAGGAGCAACAGGGCTGCCAACGGCTCTGGCACCTTCTGGAACGGGAAACCAGGGTTTAGGAAGTGAAGGGAGGATTGCTAGAAGATAGCACAGGGCAAGGTGAGTGGGTAAACAGGACCTGGTGACAGCTGACTTTCCAGACATTGAGACATGTGTATTTTTGAAAGCAGCGAGAAGCAGGGCCTGAGAGGCACAGTGAGCATGCTGGGGATGGCGCTGTCTTGGCTGGTCACTCACTTTCTGAGGGGCATGTTCTTGTGCTACAGGTTGGGTGGAGAGCTGGCCATCTGACCAGAGATGGATGTGGGATTGCCCTGCGTGGGTGAAGCGGGGGTTAGGGGCTGGACATTTGTAGAATTCTATTAGTGACTTTTTCTACTCTTTACTCCAATGATGGACTTCTCCAAGTCCTAAAGGAAATGTCTATTAACTTAAACAAACAAAACTACTCCTACTGCTGCTTCACTGATTTTCTGTGGGCCAGAGCCTGGCTTCTCTTGCATGACCTCATGTAACTCTCAGAGTCTCAGGGGGTGTGCACTGTTATCCCCATTTTACAGGTGAGGAACCAAGGCTTAGAGATCACATGGCTAGAGAGAAGCAAAATGGAAATTCAGATGCAGGTCCACCTGTTGCTAACATCCACTCCTGTTTCCTTCAAGTTTTTGGTATAATGAGTTAATTTTCTATTTGCACAAGTTTGTCTGCCTTTTGTTAGTTGCCTCAGAAGACAAACTAGCAGAGAGCAGTAACGTGTATGTGTGTGTGTGTGTGTGTTCTTTTTGGATGGCCCCTGTACATTTGTACTCCATGTCTTTTCAGTGGCAAAGGAAATGACAACAGGAGTGTGAGACTGTCATAGGGGCAAGGAATGGAAACATATCTACAAATAGGATGTAGAAAAGATTACTCCTTAGATCTTTGCCCATTTGGAAAGAACCTTCTCTTTAAAGTGTGTTCCTCTTTCCCTCTCCTCCTGTCATGTTCTCTTTCTCTCTTTGCAGCAGGACCCCACCCACTGAGGGCCAAGGTGCGGCCCCTGAGAGGGAGCGTGTATCCATATACACGATTTCTGGGACCCCTTCGTCCTCTGAGTTGGCACACACTCCACATCTCTCCTCTGAACTGCCTCCCAGATATGAAGAAAAAGAAACTACTGCAACATCCTTGGCTCCCTCTTCTCAGCCCTCCCCACCATGACCTTGGGACTCCAGTTCTGTTTTCTATAGAATCAGTCACTATTTTATTTAATTTGTTTTTGTAATAAAAAAATACAATAGCATCAGCTATGCTCTGATTTCCATTGTGCAGCATCAATATCAGTGACAAACATTCACACACATGAGAGGGTTAGGGACGGAAAGGGAATAGGGGGCGTATGCAGCGTTCTGAGCCAAAGCTGGGGTGAGGCACTTTGGGGGCTTCACTGCATCATTGCAGGATGAGAAGAAGAGCAGGCGATTGGTAGGTTGCCCTGCCTTATAGGTAGACCAAAAAGGTTATCTCTGATCATTTCTTAAGCTCTAGGTATGTAAAGGGAGAGAGGAGCAGACGTTTCTCTTGGTTGCCTTCAGTTCAAAACAATGTGCCTACCACAGAGGCACATCTTAGGGTGACTCGTTCTGAATCCCACCACAGGTTAAGTTCTTAGGGCTTCAGACCTCAGGAGAGGCCAAGTGCCTCTGGCCAGGCACTTAAGCTTGTTCTCCTAAGTAGACCTACTATTCCAGGTGGTCAGTGGGATTATTCCTGTTGGATAAAGGAGTGGGGGGAAGCTCAGAGAAGCTAATTAACTTAGTTAAGGTCACATGCTTCTAAATGGAGAGGCAGGGTTTTGAACCCATCTAGTGGTTTCTGGAAGCCAGGGGCACGTGTCAGTCTGAGGTGCTATGGCAGGCTAGCGGGAAGTGGCTGTTGACCTGAGCTTGGTCCATTTTGCTTTCATTGTTAATTCCTTCTGGGGCTGAGAAACCAAAGTGCACTCCTAATTTCTTGATTTCTTCCTCCTGTTCCTTTTCCTCTTCCTCCTCTTTCTTTCCTTAAATTGGAAAGAAGGTAACTAGGGCACTTCAGTCATTTACACTGGGGCAGTTATCAGTGCAGTGATACCCGAAGCCTCCATATAGTGAAGTGACACTTTTAGAGAAGAAACTTCCTGGGATACTTTGGTAACTAGCTTCCCCTGAGAGGTCCAGGAAGGATATGCCTTTCCGTATTATAATAGCCAGGTGTCAAACCATCTGGACCACCGACCTGTGTTTTCATTGCATTTTCATTAAGGTTAGTGCTGAACAAAGACTTTCATATAGGTGGGTACAGCAATAAATATTTACTTCTAGATATAAACCTTAAGAAAGGATCACTAAATATTAGCAGTTCTACCTGGGAGAAACCGATTTTTAGAAGATGAAAACTGTGGTAATAGCATTTTTGGTAGCAAAATTTGACAGCGCCAAAGTGAACTTTTTATGCCTTTTACACAAGCCACCATGCCCACGGACATCAGTCCAGTCCAGCATGCAAGTGCCTGAAAGCAGAGCTTACGGGTGTCGCTGATCCAGTCACTGAACTGAGGCCATGACCGAAGCCACGGGAACCCGCCGCGGCCATCGAGGGCGCCGCTGGTGCAGCAGCGCCCGTGTCGTTCCAAATCAGACATTTATCGGACTGAGCTGCTCTTAAACTCTGCACCTTTTTTTTTTCCTGGAAGGTTAATTATTCACATTTTAAAATTAGAACAGAGGGTAGATTATCACTACTTCCTTCTGCTGTTATTTGCTTATAATGATTAAGCTGAAACTTCTAGGTAGAATTTGTTTTCATCATTTATGAGGTCTCATATATAATCAAGAGCCCTTTGAATGGCTCCAAGTTGGGGTCTGTAATGAAGTATTTTACTTTCATATGCTAATAAACCTAATTACGCTGTAGGCTAATAAACCTAAGTGTACACTAATAAACCTAATTAAGTTGTTATAAGTTTGAGCTGCTGGTTAGAGAAGTCTGTTCTATTTCCCTGAGTCTCTTAGGTATTCAGCAAAATGGGGCCAGGAGCCACCTCACTGGAAGGGCCCTGAGGGCGAAGATGTTCGCTGTGGGGCTGAAGCCCCACCAGGGACCAGGAGCGGGTCTCTGACTCAGATCAAGAGGCAGCCCCTGTCTGCACGAGGTTCTAGCAGGGTGGCAGCATCTGAACACCTGCCTGCCTACTGATACGTCTTCACTTTTTCCTTTTTTTCCCTATATGTGTTAATGTTTTTTCATTGAGATGAGGTTGATAAGCAGGCATACCTCATATTATTGCGCTTTGCTGATGCTGTGTTTGTGTTTGTGTGAGTTTTTTTTTTTTTTTTTTTAAATGGAAGGTTTGTGGTAACTCTTCACCGAGCAATTACATGGGCACCATTTGATCCACAGGCACGGACGATGGTTAGCATCTTTTAGTAATAAAGCACTTTGGAAGATATGTACACTTTTTAGACATGATGCTATTACACATTTAGTAGACTATAGTGTAAACAGAACTCTTATATGTATTGGGAAACCAAGAAATTCATGTGATTGCCTTTATTACAGTATTTCCTTTAGTGTGGGAGTCTGGAGCCAAACCTGCGGTAGCTACAAACACTGTAAAATTAACCACTGGAAGGTGACCAATTCAGTGGCATTTAGCACATTCACATGTACAGCTATCACCTCTATTTCCAAAACACCTTTATCACTCCAAGGTTAAAATCACCCATTCGCATCCAGCAGCCACTCTTCCTCCCTCCCTCCCTCCACTCCCCACCCACTGCAGCCACCAATTTGCTTTCTCTTTCTAGATTTACCTTTTTTGGGTATTTCATATAAGTGGGATTGTACAATAAGTGACCTTTTTGTCTGCCTTCTTTATCACAAGTCAATCACCTTGCAATATGTATCAGTGCTTCACTTCTTATTTATTTTTAAATTATTTATTTATTATTTTTAGAGAGAGGGGAAGGGAGAGAGGCAGAGAGGGAGAGAGACATCAATGTATAGTTGCCTTTCACCTGCCTCCAGCCACAGATCTGGCTGGAGACCTGGCTTGCAACCTTGTTATGTGCCCTGGCTGGGAATCGAACCAGCGACCTTTGGGTTCGCAGGCTGGTGCCTTATCCACTGTGCCACCAGCCAGGGCTAGTGCTTCACTTCTTTTTAGAGCTGAATAATAATCCACCATATGTAAATGCCAGTTCTGTTTATTTATTCATCAGTTGATCGCCCTTCGGGTTGTATTTGTCCTTCAGCTGTCCCGAGTAACACAGCTAAGAACATTCATGTACAATGTTTGTTTTCAATTCTGTTGGATATATACTTAGGAATAAAATTGCTGCATCATCTGTTAACTTTAGTTTGAGTTTTTGAGGAACCGAAAATTATTTTCCACAGAGGTTGCACCTTTTTATATATCTATCAGCAATCTACAGGAGTTCCAATTCTCCCACATCCTTACCAATACTTGTTAGTTTCTGCTTTTTTTAAAGTAGTGCTACTATATATAGCCTTCCTAGTTAGTATAAAGTGGTAACTCATGGCTTTGATTTCAACTTCTCTAATGACTCACATCAAGAGTCAAGAGTTTTCTCATGCATTACTCTGACCATTATTATCAGTCGCATAAGAAACCTTACTCCAGATTTTCCTCCTGTGGTGCCAGAAGGTGTGATGACTCACCTGATAGAAAATAGTAGGGGAAGTCTGCAAATTCAAGGAAGACCACCCACGCAAGGTGGGTGGTGCCAACATGCTGCCTCCACACAGTGAACACCTCATTTTATGACTGTCCTCTGTGGTCATGGGAGGGACTAACTCAATCAACCAATTCAACTGAAATGAAAGCAATTTCTGACAAGGTAAGGTCCCTTTGGCATTTCTCCAGTTTACGAGCTAAGGAGGAATGGGGCAAAGCCTGGGGAAACAATTTTAGAGAATGAAGACTGAGGGGAAGGTATGTGTCCTTCCAGTTTCCACCTGGGAGTGGGGGGGGACAGAGAGAATTAAGGTGACCGCTGTGACATTGTTGTGCCATGTGACTGTTAGCCTTCTGATATGATTGTCATTTCTAGGCTTTCTGGAGAGTCCTGTTTACACACCCCAGCCTGTGCTAAGAGTCCCTAAGGGGCAAGATAGGGGTTCACAGTCAGCCCCCTGTGTTGATGGTGGCTTCATACAGCCTCCCTGTCCCAGCCTCCCTGGCTGCTCTGTTGGTGATTCAGGTGCGAGCCCCTGGCAGGTGGGAAACAAAGTCAGAGTTGTGTCACCGGCTCTTTCCTCTCTCACGTGTGGGGTGGGGGGCAGGGTCCTCCTATGTTTCCTGAATGGAGGATCTTGAAGTCATTTAATTAAGGAAGGCAAGGTTTTGTCTTTGCTTCTTTGTGTTAGAAGACATCAAGACCGCTGTGTGTCTATAACCAGGATCATCAGTCACATTTGTCAAGATGACGTAGAGTGGAGGAAAACATAATTGGGTTAAAATGGAAAATGTCTTCCTTTCAGAGACTGCCAGCCCCTGGTGAATCCAGTTGAGAGTTCCCCCCACTGGGTAGCCTGGACTCTGCCAGCTGCCATTCTGGACACAGAAAACCCAATCCCTGAGCTTCTGGTGTAGACACTCACCAAAGGAGGGAGAAGTCCAGAAGCACACCGTGGAGGTGGTGGGTGGGCCAGAGGGGAGAAACGTCCTCTGACTGTTGGTGGGAACTATGCATGGCCAGTCAGCTGCATGCCATGAGCCTCCTGGGGTCTCACATACCTGGAATTCCTGGAGTATCATGCATGCTGCCACCAACCCCAGGACCCTGACAGGGACAAAGTGGAGGACTTGGATGCAGCTTTCCCTAATCAGGAATGCTCTGGGGGAGGGGAGGAGATTCCAGCTGGGGTAAGCAAGGGACTGCTGGAAGAGACATCCTTCACCTCACCCTGGGGGTGACCAGCATCCATCCTGCTGAGTGACTCATCTCCTTCCTCTCTGAGGGGACAGGGTAGCAGACAGTAACTTGATGAAGAAGCGAGGTGGGCAGTGACTTAATCACTCTGCTGTCCTGGAGGCTGCTCAGGTCTGAAGAAACTGGAACGTGGGCAGGGTGCACTCATGTGCAAAACCACTGCTCTCATGTATGAAACCACTCAGGACATTTGCTTACAGGCCTTTGAACTAGCAAGCGAATCCAGCCTACAGGTACCAGGTGGGCCAAATGGTTTACTTATTAGGGGTTTTCACTGAGGAGGAGGAGGGTGCCTTTTCCATGACACCGAGGGGCCTGGACCCAACATGAGGGAAAGTCCTGGGCCAGGCCCTGCAGGGCTTGGTTTTTCCTCAAACTTGGGGTCATCCTGGTGTCCCCAAACCCATGTCAGAAGTAGCCTTTTCCCTGTCTGTCAAGTCCCCTAGGCCTGGCCAGACACTTTCTAAGTCGCCCCAGCCTTCCTTTAGGCCCTTTGGCATGAAACCACCTCCCCATCTCCTTCCTTAGGCTCTGAAACTGGGCTCCTCCCTTGTGCCCATCTGGCAGTCAAGTTGGTAGAAGCTCCTCTGCTGCTCTGCCTTTCGGTGCAGCCTGAGTTTCCCGAGGAGGTGAGGCCCGAGTTCCCCCAGGAGGCGCCAGGGCGGGTGAAGGCACAGGTCTGACAGGTGCCCGGGCTAAGGAGCTTCTCTGCCGTGTCCTGCCAACTGCTTCTGCCACTCTGTGAAAAGTAACAGGTCCCACACAGAGAGCCTGGCAGAGCCTGATGTCCTTCACGTGGCCCGTGTCCTTCACGGCTATGCACCAGGAAGGGACCTTACTGCCCCATGCCATGAGGCCGCAGGCAGGTCACTGTACTCCCTCCCTGGCCCATTACCAGAGTGTCCTTTGCCTCTGGAAAAGAACAAAAATTGCAGGTCCAATTCCTATGAAGGTCCTCTCTTTCCATAGTAGGTTGCTGGTTTTGGAATTCTTCCCTTTGAATGACAACTTAATATTACTACTAATTAAATGACTGAATAAAGTAAAAGATTTTGGGAACTTTAAAAAATAATCCTTACCCCCTGGCTGGTAGCACAATGGATAAAGCGCCGGCCTGTGAACCCAAAGGTCGCAGGTTCAATTCCCCAGCCAGGGCATATAACCAGGTTGCAAACCAAGTCTCCAATCAGGTCTGTGGCTGGAGGCAGGTGAAACGCAACCATACATTGATGTCTCTCTCCCTCTCTGCGTCTCTCCGTCTCTCCCTTCCCCTCTTTCTAAAATTAATGAAATAAAATCTTTAAAAAAAAATCCTTAAAATGTAGCTCACTAAGCATATAGGTATAATTAGAAAGTACGTTGAAAGTCTTAGCTGATTTGTTTTTGTTGCTTTTATATCACTAATTTGATATATAGCTAGAGTCATTTATTCTTACTTATTTTCAATATTCAGGTTAATCTTATTTTTTAATTTCATGTAGTTTAATCCATTTTCTCTTTTAATTTTTTGTTTCAGTTACAGTTGATATACAATTGATAATTTGTTTCTAGTGTACAACATAGTGATTAGACATTTCTATAGCTTATAATGTGATTGCTCTGAAAAGTCTAGGACCTGTCAATGAAAGAATCTCCGACCTAAGAAAAAATCTTGCAAGAGTTTACTTGAGCCAAACTGACAATTGCCAGAATGCCAGATCTCAACAGACTGAGAAAATGCTCTGGCAAACGGCAATTTTGCAGCTTATTTTAGGCATTGAAATCAAAGGAGGAGACATGAGGAAGGTTACGTGAAATCCATTGGTGGTAAATTAGGGAGGCAGGAGAAAGCAAAGTGGGGAAATCTCTGAGAATGGATAAAAAAATGAAATGGAGAGACACATATTTCTTCTACATCAGTGGTACAGGACAGTTAACATTTATAGCTCACAGAGATGGTTTGCGGGCAACAGGAAATGATGTGGTCTCGTGCCCTGGTGCCAGCCGTTGTGCCTTGGAGGGGTCTGGAAAAGCAGCTTACTCTGACATGCCAAAGGTATTTTACATTTCATGCACAAAGCCAACACACAATGTCAAAGTTAAAAATTAGTTTTGTCAAGGAAGCTACAGACCTAGGTAGGCCTTGACTAACCACCATGACTTGCTTTTGTTAGGGGATTTTATGTCCAGACCACCCCACGTGGTTACTCTGGTCTCTGGGTTTGTAAGGCCCACCATGCGGGCCTCCCGGGCTCTTGTCAGTTTAGTATTTGGCCCCTTTTCATCCACATAATTGACTCCATACATAGCTATCACAGTATTCTTGACTCTATTCCCTATGCTGTACTTTATACCCTGTGACTGTTTTTATAACCCCTTCCCATCTTTCATTTATCCCTCTACCCCCCTTCCATCTTGTAACCAGCAGTTTGTTTTTTGTATCTATGAGTTTATTTCTGTTTTATATATTTTTTAGATTCCACATATAATGACATCATATGGTATTTGTCTTTCTATGACTTATTTCACTTAGTGTAATAGGTATAACAGGTACATCCATGTTGTAGCAAATGGCAAGATTTCACTCCTTTTTTATGGCTGAGTAATATAGCCCATTGTATCTATGTATCGCATATTTATCCATTCATCTGTTAACACTTAGGATGCTTCTATATCTTGGCTATCCTTAATAATGCTGCAATGAACCAAATGAACTTTTTGCCAACCCAATAGCTTTACTGTTAGAGTAATTTAGGATGTAGGTCCTTGCTTTACATCACTTTGAATACTGTGTGTCAATACCTTGTAGCCTGCAAAGTTTCTGTTGAGAAATCAGCTGACAGTTTTATGGGAACTCCTTAGCAGGTAACTAACTGCTTTTTTCTTGCTGCTTTTAAGATTCTCCCATTGTCTTTAACCTTTGGCATTTTAATTATGGTGCATCTTGATGGGGACCTCCTTGGGTTCAGTTTGTTTGACATTCTCTGTACTGCCTGGACTTATATATCTATTTTCTTCACCAGATGAGGAAAGTTTTCTGTTATTTTTTTTTCTTCAAATAGGTTTTCAATAACTTGCTCTCTCTCTTCTCCATTTGGTATTCCTATGATGTGAATGTTGGTAGCCTTGAAGTTGTCCCTTAAACTATCTTCATTAGCCCTGGCTGGTAGCTCAGTGGATTGGCACCAGGCTGTGAACCCAAAGGTCACTGGTTCTATTCCCCAGTCAGGGCACGTAACCAGGTTGCAAGCCAGGTCTCCAGCCAGGTCCTTACCTGGAGGCAGGTGAAAGGCATTGATGCTTCTCTCCCTTTCTTCCTCCCTCCTCTTCTCTCTGAAAATAATAAAGAAAATATATTTTTAAAACTATCCTCATTAAATTACTTCTTCTCTTTGCTGTTATGATTGGCTGTTTCCTGCTAGCTTATCTTCCAAATTGCTTATTAGATCCTCTGCTTCATCTAATCTATTGATTCCCTCTACTGTATTCTTCATCTCAGTTATTGTATTCTTCATTTCTCACTGGTTCTTTTTATGCTTTCGATCTCTTTTTATGTTTCCTATCTCTTTGTTAAAGTTTTCACTGAGTTCTACTCTTCCTCTAAGTTCATTGAACTTCTTTAAAACTAGTGTTTTGGAGCCCTGGCTGGTGGCTCAGTGGATAAGGCACCAGCCTGTGAAACCAAAGGTCTCTGGTTTGATTCCCAGTCAGGGCACATAACCAGGTTGCAAGCCAGGTCTCCAGCCAGGTCCTTAGCTGGAGGCAGGTGAAAGGCAACCATACATTGATGTTTCTCTCCCTTTCTTCCTCCCTCCCCTCTAAAAAACAATGAATAAAAAAAAAAAACTTTAAAAATAAATTAAAAAACCCCAGTGTTTTGAACTGTATCTGGTAGATTGCTTCTCATTTCTTAGTTCTTTTTTCAGGAGTTTTGTTCTGTTCTTTCATTTGGGATGTTTCTTTCTCTCCTCATGTTGGCTCGCTCCCTATATGTTTCATGTATTAGGTAGATCTGTTGTGTCTCCTTGTCTTGCCAGATTGGCCTTATGTAGTGGGCATCCCGTGGGGCCCAGTGGTGCAGTCTTCCTGGTCAACTGAGTCAGGTGCTCCAGGTATGTTCCTTGTGTGGGTTGTGTGTGCCCTCCTGTTGTAGGTGAGCCTTGATTTCTGTTGGCATGTCAGTGGGAGGGATTGACCCTCAAGCTGATTGGCTGTGAGGAGTGGCAGTGACTATAGTAGAAGAGCTGTTGTGCAGGGCCTGACCCCTTGGAGCAGAAGTCACTTTAGTAGGGCTCTGGTGCCTTTGGATATGTATCATTGTGGAGCTGGTTGGGTGATCTTTTAGTGTGGCCTGAAGATGACCACTGGGTGTGTTGGTTCTGGGGCATCTTGGGAGAGGCTGTCATGCAGGCCATGTTCAGCCACTGCCTGTGGCCCGGCCAGGGGCCACTGGTATGAGCTACAAAGTGATCTGCAGATGGTTGCCGCTTGTGCTGGGCTTGGAGAAGCTAAGCTGTGAACAAGGCTGGCTACCACTAGTGCTGATCTTATGGCCATTTAGCAAGATGTATGGAACATGCCAAGGCCAGATGCTTCTTGTTTGGAATTTGTGAACCTTTGAAAGATTTTAGGAAAGTCTGCAGCCTGAGTCAAGATAAGCTGCTCCTATGGAAAAGCTGCTGGAAGTTTTTTGGGTAAGCCACCAAATTGGGTGGGGCTGATAGAGTTAGCTAGGTAGATAAGAGACCCAGATTAGGTGCCCAATGGCACCTGCAGGCTTGGTTGGGGGAGGGAGGACAAAGGAACAATGGCCTCTGCTGGCAATTCTCTCTGGGAATAAATTGGCCCTCCAGTCCTTGCCCTGAAGCCATATAATTTAGTTCTTCCCCTGGTTGCTGGCACTTTTCGAGCTCTTGCCCCAATACTGGAGCTCAGAGGGAGTGAATCTTGTTTGTGAATTAGATCCATGCATGGGCCCTTTAAGAGGACCGCTTGGGACTCCAGAAGCCCTCAGTCCCGCTCAGCCACAATTGACACTGGTTTCCACAGGCAGAAGTTGTGGGACTCCTCTTTCCAGCACTGGAACTCTGCGCTGGGGAGTCCTGTGTGGGGCTGGGACTTCTTGATCCTCAGGGGGACGCAGCTTAGACACTTTTTTCAGTTTTTTAACTGTCCCAAATGGGTTTGGGACATGCCTGTTCTACATTTCCACCCCTCCTGCCAGTTTCAATGTGGCTTCTTTCCTGTATATCCTTAGTCATAGAAGTTCTGTTTAGCTTGACGTCAAGTGGTTCTCAATAATGGCTATTCTGTAGTTCGGTTATAATTTTGATGTGGTCCTGGGAAGAAGTGAGGGTTTTTTAAAAGTTAAAAGTAAATGCATACGTAATTTTATTATTACCAAGTTTTCCTTCACAAGGTATATGCCATTTCGTACTCTCATTAGTAACATTTGAAAGTGACTATTTCCTTACAGCTTCATTATAAGTGTTATCCAAACCCAACTTTTGGATTTTTGCCAGATTGTTAGGTAAGAGATCAGATTTCAGTGCAGTTTTAATTTACATTTCTCTAAATATGAGTAATATTTTAAAAAGATTTTATAATTATTTTCAGAGAGAGGGGAAGGGAGAGAGGCAGAGAGGCAGAGAGGGAGAGAGACATCAATGTATGGTTCTTTTTCACCTGCCTCCAGCTATGGACCTGGCTGGAGACCTGGCTTGCAACCTGGTTATGTGCCCTGGCTGGGAATTGAACTAGTAACCTTTGGGTTCGCAGGCTGGCACCTTATCCACTGTGCCATCAGCCAGGGCCTAAATATGAGTAATATTGACAATCTTTTCAAATATTAAGAGCCTTTTGAGTCTTCTTTTCAATGAGCTATATGTTTATTTTCTTTGCCCATTATTTATTGGGTTATAGTCTAATTTTTTTTAAGTTACACAAATTTTTCTTGATGCAAAGTCACTTTTCCCTTGTGTCTACCAGAGAGATATAAAAATCCAACCAACAAGGAAACATCATCTCACATATTTCTGTGGGTCCAGAGTTCAGGAGTAGCTCCTTTGGGTTGTTCTGGGTTGTGGTCTCTGTAAAGTTGAAGTAAGGTTGAAGTCAAGGTCTCTGGCTTGGCTTGGCTTGGCAGGGGTCCACTGTTGGAGATGCTCACTCACAGGGCTGGCTGTTTATGCTGGCCACCGGCAGGAGGCTTCTGTTCCTTCCCTTGGGGATAGCCACAGGGCTGTTGGAGTATCTTCACAAAAGGATGCTTGGTTTCCCTCAGAGTTAAGGAGGTTAACGGAAAGCAAGGGGGAAGCTGCAGTGCTTTTTCACACGTAGTATTGGGAGGATGCTCTAACCAGCTGAGCTATCTGGCCAGTTAGTCTTGAAGTCTCGCATCATTATTTCTGCCACATTCTATTTGTTAAAAATGCATTACTAAGTCTGGCCCACACTCAAGGGAAGAGGAATTTTCTTTACCTTTAGAAGGGAGGTACCTCAAGTCATTTGTGGACATATTCAAAGCTTGGCACCGTTCACGGTTCCTGAGACTGCTTGACCTCTGGGGGTAACGCATGTCCACCTCGCCGGTAGACCCAATACTAAACAAGAGGGAGACGCAGCCTCCTCCCAGGGGATGGCTTCCCCACTTAGGAACCGATTCCCATCACACCTGCTTTCTTTTGACTCTACTGAAACCATGAAACTCATGAAAACACAGATTACAGAAATCACCAAGAGATTCTCTTCCATCGGGTCTGAAAAGCTGGTGAATCTGCATTTTTACAACTATTTAAGACAAAGTGAGCCCTTCGGCACCGGTCCAGAAAGATAAAGTGAGGTGCTGGCTTTTCCAGCACAGGGCTTTCCTGTCACTCAACAATTCTGCCCCAGTCCACCCACGGCAGGTTGGACCACATCACTGTGACCCTCAGAGCACTCGGCCCTTCATATCGCAGGGGTGGGCACATCACAGATCCTTGGTGGATGACTGACGGATGGCACAGGGGTGGGGGTGGGATGAATTCATCAACAATCGAAGCACAGTTGCATTCACTGCGATGATCCCTTTATAGCAGTTAACATTCCCCATATTACCTGACCCATTATGCTTGCCCCAAAATGAAGACCTTTGACCTAATTAATAGCTTACAGAAAATACAGAGGATGAAGAAATACATTACACAATATCTTGAGAAAATAACCAGATGAATTCAGAATTTGGGGACTTCAATAAGATGACTGGCTTAGACTCTTCAAAGAATCTATGCCATGGCGTCAGCAGATGGGGTGAGAGGAGAGGAATGGGCAGAGGTACCATTCTAGATCAAGTGTCACCAAACTATGACCTGCAGGTCAGTTATGTTAGTAAATAAAATTTTGTTAGCTTACCTATTGTCTATGGTTGCTTTTGTGCTATGATGTTACAGTTGACAGACTGTGACAGAATAAGCGCAGCCTGCAAGACTAAAGCATTTATGATCTTTCCCTTTCAGAAAAAATAATTGCCTACCTGTGTTCTAAATTAAAAGAGATAAGCAACGCTTTTGCTTCCGTTGGTGATAGAATAAGTAGCGCTGGCTAGCCCTCCTGCTATATATGATTAGAATGCTGGATAAAATATATAACTTACTGTTTTCAGACATGAAATAATTGGCAGCATGGGGCTGGACCCTCTGAGAGAAAGGAAACAAACAAGGTGAGCCTTACTATTATCCAGGCTTTCTAGCACAGTCATTTGCTGGGTCCCAATGCAGGGAGGGGGACACAAATAGAATAAAAAGTTCTAACTGAGCTGACAAGACAAGATACTGGACTGTGGGGAGGCAGAGGCAGCTGAGAGTTGCAGAGCAGAACATTTTAGAGGAGGAAACTACACAGAAACGGAATTCCAGGCCCTGGGGTCCTCCTTGAGCCTTTGGCTAAATGCTAACTTCTACATGTGTGTGCGGAGCTCACGTTGAGTTGGGAAATGCTTGAGTTTTGACCTACCATTGTGGAAAGGTCACATTGAACACCGAGAGCTTTGAGTAAACTATCAAAGGTCCATACCTCAGGAGAAGGGCTGACCTGGATATTCTAGATCTGCCTCAATGAAGCCTTAAAATGTCTTTTTTTAAAAAACCCAAATTAATCCTCATATAAATTAATTTCCTGTGAAAACAAAACTCAACAGCTTTGAATGGAAGACAACATAAATGCCTTAGACTTTTGATTCCAGATTTACTAAGAGGTTTTTACTTGTTTGTTTGTTTGTTTTTTTACCATAAATGGATTTTGAATTTTGTAAAATGCTTCTTGTGCATGTACTAACCTTTAGCTAGAATCTTACTTTTTGGTAAAAAAAATGAGTATTTCCCCCTAAGCTCAGAGAAAAGGAAGTAAGTTTTCTTTCACCATATCTAGTAAACATTTTGCTGTGGTCCCAGCCGGTACAAAGAGGCAAAGAAAAACCCCACAGATATATATTGGAAACAGAGAAGTAAAACATGGCTGTGACTCTAAAAAAATCATAAGGTTTTACAAAAAAAGCTACTAATTAATACCAAAAGGTGCCTCTCACAAGAATGCAGAACACAAGGTCATTATATGGAAAACAATTGTATATCTATATTCAGCACAACTGGAAAATAAAATACTACTTACAGTATTAAAAGTTAATGTTTTCAGATAAATTTATAAATATACTCATGAACTATGCACTAAAAACTAAAAAGCACCCTGGCTGGTAGCACAGTGGATAAGGCACTGGCCTGTGAACCCAAAGGTCACAGGTTCAATTCCCCAGCCAGGGCACATAACAAGGTTGCAAACCAGGTCTCCAGTCAGGTCTGTGGCTGGAGGCAGGTGAAAAGCAACCATACATTGATGTCTCTCTCCCTCTCTGCCTCTCTCCCTTCCCCTCTTTCTAAAAATAATGAAATAAAATCTTTTAAAAAAACAAACAAACTAAAAAGCATTGTTGAAAGACATTCCAAATGAATGGACAAATTTAATATGTTTATGGATTGGAAAATTCAATATTGTTAAAATGTCAATTTTCCCCAACAGATTTATAGATCCAATGCAACCCCAATTAAAATCTCAACAGGCATTTAAAAATAGCAAATAGGAAGCTTATTATAAAATGTATATGAAACTGTAAAGGACTAGAAG
This sequence comes from Noctilio leporinus, assembly GCA_004026585.1. Taxonomy (NCBI): domain Eukaryota; kingdom Metazoa; phylum Chordata; class Mammalia; order Chiroptera; family Noctilionidae; genus Noctilio; species Noctilio leporinus. Next base: position 93,853 of record PVIW01005919.1, read on the forward strand.
ACTCACAATAGTTTTTGAAAGGAAGAACAAATGTGTAGAAGGACTTTAAGACTTGCTATAAAACTTATGGTAATTGGCATTTTGATACTAGAATTCTCATATATTCTTGGTGAGAGTGTAAATCATTACACATACTTTGGAAACCAATGTGGCAGTTTCTTATTAAGTTAAACATATACTTACTGTATAATCCAGCAACTCTACTTCTAAATTTTTACCCAAGACAAATGAAAACATGTCCACAAAAAGAGTTGTACATGAATGTTCATAATAGTTTTAATAACAATAGCTTGAAACGGGAAACAATCCAGATGTTCATCTATGGGTAAGTGGATAAACAAACTGGTATTTTCATACAATGGATTATTGCTCAGCAATGAAAAAGGAACAAACTACTCATACATGCAACAACATAGATGAATTTTAAAAATATTATGCTGTGCAAAAGAAGCCAGACACAAAAGGACATAAATTGTACTATTGAATATATGAAATTCTTGACCAGGCAAAACTATCTATTGTATAAAAATTAGATCAGTGGTTGCCTGGGGGAAGAGGGCAAAGCGGTGATTTGTTATTAAGGTGGCATGAGGGGACATTTCTATATCTTTATTGGGGTGGTTGTTGTAAGGGTACATATATTTTAAAACTCACCAAACTGCACACTTGAAGTAAAAGCATTAAAATAAAATGTTGTGGAGAGGGGGACAGAGGGGAGCAAAAAGGGGATGTATGTAATACAACAACAATAAAATTTTTTTAAAATTAAAATAAATAAAATAAATAAATAAAATGTTAATTTTACTCCAGTGAAAAAAATTGTAGACTGAAGAGAAATAATAACCAAATGAATTGTGCAAATCCCAATTACATCCAGATCTAGTGGAAACAAAGCTATAAAAGGTATTTGTAGGATGATTAGAAAATTTTAAATATGGTCTGGCTATTAGATAATACAGAATTATTGCTAGTAGTAGATAGGAACACGTCCTTATTCTTAGGAGATGTGTATTAAAATATTTAAAGATTTTATTTATTTATTTTTAGAGAGAAAGGGAAGGGAAGAAGATAGGGAGAGAAATGTGCAGTTGCCTCTCACACGCCCTTAAATGGGGACCTGGCCTGCAACCCAGGCATGTGGGAAGAAAATATTTAGAATTAAGTGTCGTGATGTCTGCAACTTACTTTTAAATGGTTCATTAAGAACAAAAATGTGGATAGAAATACACAAAGAGATAAAACAAATCTGGCAGATATTAATAACTGTTGAAGAAAGTAGGGGGTGTATAGATTTTCATTGTGCTATCAACTTTTCTGACTTTTCAGCATTTCCCACCAACTTTCTGTAATAATAATAAGTGGGTGAAGAAACACTAATGTTGAGGTATTAATGGCTTATACCAAAGTCTATAAATTCTTTCTTTAAAGAGGAATTGTCCACCCTGGCTGGTGGCACAGTGGATAAGGTGCTGGCTTGCAAACCCAAAGGTCACTGGCTTGATTCCCAGTCAGGGCACATAACCAGGCTGCAAGCCAGGTTGACAGTCAGGTCCATCGCTGGAGGCAGGTGAAAGGCAACCATACATTGATGTCTCTCTCCCTCTCTGCCTCTCTCCCTTCCCTTCTCTCTAAAAATAATAAATAAAATCTTAAACAAACAAACAAAAAAGAATAAAATCTGGGAAACTCAATTTAAATATTCAGTAAGAACCAGCCCTGACTGGTATGGCTCAACGGGTAGGGTGTCATCCTGCAAACTGAAAGGCTTCTGGTTGAATTCTGGGTCAAAGCACATGCCTGGGTTGCAGGCCATGTCCTCTGCTGGGTGTGTGTGAGAGGCAACAGATGGATGTTTCTCTCACACATCAGCGTTTCTCTCCCTTCCTTCCTTCCTTCCTTTCCCTCTCTCTAAAAATACATGAATAAAATATTATTAAAAAATAAAGAGTAAAAACCAGGTATACATGGGCACCTTACAAAAGATTACATTTTTGTATAATGGAGGCATGGGTGCAAACCATTTTTCAAGAGGTATCAGCAACACTGATAGCTGCGGACAAGGGCACCAAGCAGGAAAAGGAGTGGAGGGTTTTTCATGTTTGCAGATCTGAGTGTACCCCAGACTGCGTGGAGAGGTTCAGAGTGGGGAGACAGGACAGTTAGGAGGAAAGAGGAGAGGATGTGCTCATACACCTGAATGTTAGCAAGAATACTTCTCTGAGATGGGGGAATGAAGGAGGGGGGCAAAGAGCTGGGGTGTAGTGAAGGCCTGGATAAGGTAATAGTGCCTCCCAGCTAGAAATGCATTCAACTTTCACGTCTTTAGACATAATAGTGACTATGTTTAAAACTGCATTGCATCTTTGACAGTTGCTAAGAGAGTAAATCTTACAAAGTTCCCCCCATGAGAAAACAACTTTTGTAACCATATATGGTGACAGGTGTTCACTGGACTTGCTGTGGTGAGCATTTCATGACATAGACAAATATCAACTCATTAGGTAGTACGCTAGAAACTAATGTTTAGTCAATTATACCTCAAACAAGTAAAGAACCTCATTTTATGTAGCTGTAGATCTAGGCCTGCTTCTAATCACAGTTAATTCAGTAAGAAAGTCAGAGGGAAAGAAGGGGATAAAGAAACCAACAAATGCATGGGGAGCCTGAAATAATGAGGGAGGTCAAGCCACAAGTGACTGAAAGGCAT
>PVIW01005920.1:0-70474 GCA_004026585.1 Noctilio leporinus
ACCACTGCAGGCCTATTCCTTGTATTCATACACTTGGTTCTGTTTTGCTTGTTGTTAGTTTTGCTCATTATTGTCCCGTAATGGGTGAGAACATATGATACCTGTCCTTCACTGACTGGCTTATTTCACTAAGCATAATATTCTCCAGTTCCATCCATGTTGTTGCAAAGGGTACAAGTTCCTTCTTTCTTTCTGCAGAACTTGAATTTCTGAAAGTTCATGACAGGCTCCCACTGGTCATCGCATGACAACTGCACCTACTCTGAGGGATTTAGTGACTCAAACACTGTAGTGATCATGCACCTAAGATAGGATCTGGTGAAAAATGTAACCTTAATTCAACAGCAACAACAATGTCAGTTTTTGTTATTAAGTGTTTATTGACGCAATGCAAGTCTTCTAATAATTCTCTCCATTCACAACAAATGTACTTCAGAAGTGCAAAAACAACTTAGTAAGAGTTTAACAACAGGTGAGGAAAGAAGGGTGACTCCTATTTTATATCAAGTTTGAGGGGCTCATTTTCACGGAAACTATGGGGTGGGTGACATCATACTGATAATTCCCACATGCTTTCTCCTGACCAAGTCTATGGAGAAGGGTCTGTAGCCACAGGACAGCTTCATTGTCTTAAAGGGCCACAGGCTCTTGCTTTTGTAAAACCACTGAGTGGAGAGCACAGTGTGTAGCAGCAACAGCTTCACAGTCTCCCTATGCTCTGTGACTGAGGCGCTGCTGGCTAGGAAAATTGGCAACTCACAAGTTCTGTGGGAAAAGAGAGAATATGACAGGTAAAGAATGGGCTTGAAACCTGGGGCCACTATGCGCCTTTGACATATTAGCCACTCACAGTCCGTAGTTAAGTTTGTAAAGTTCATCTGACAGTGGTCCTCATCTCTGTAGAAGTTCAGTTGATGTTATTGAGATGACCGTGTGTAAATAGAGGGCCATACCTCCTCTCTAACCCCAGATTACCCCAGAGTGAGCCCTGAAATGTCCCCTTGGACGGCTCTGTACCATGAAGACAGAGAACCCCTTCCCAGCCCACATGCCTTATAATGTCACCATTAAGTGATGTTATCCTCTCAAGACCAATCACTGATCTTTTCCTATATCTTACTGATTCAAAACAATCAGCCTTCACTCCTCATATAAATGTCTGTGTATATTTTATAAGGCAGGCTTATGTCCTCTGTCCAATTCTGGGGCCAAGGAAACTTTACAGTAAGAGGAAAGTCATTTACCTGGAATTAAATACATTATTATTCAATAAAGATAGCCTAACCTAGTCCTCATAAACTTGTATTTGAAGAACTTTCATCTATTTCCTTTCATTTGGAATAAAACTTTATTTTTTGGACTGAAAATTAAATTACTTGCAGAAGTAACTCTAAAGGGAGAATTTTATTATAATGCTAACAAAAGCAGGGACTTCACTAATAGAAGAAAATGCCTCTATAAAGTGAGGGCCAGGCCCTGGCTGGTGGCACAGTGGATAAGGCACTGGCCTGCAAACCCAAAGGTTGCTGGTTCGATTCCCCACCCAAGGCATATAACCAGGTTGCAAGCCAGGTCTCCAGCCAGGTCTGTAGCTGGAGGCAGGTGAAAGGCAACCATACATTAATATCTCCCCCCCCCCTCTGCCTCTCTCCATTCCCCTCTGTCTGAGAATAATAAATAAAATCTTTTAAAAAATAAATAAAATAAAGTGAAGGCCACATATGAAAACACATAGGTAACACAATATCATGGACAAACACCTAAGTGTTAATAATATCGTGAACAAGGTGAAGATAAATTCTATGCCCCTCACACACACACAAACACACAAAGAAAGAAAATAAAAGAAAAAAACCTGTTAGAACTCATAAATTCAGTCAAGAAGCAAGTAGATTATCAACAGTCAGCATAATTTCAATTTCTTTACAACAGAAATGAATGAAACTAAAATGGAATTAAGAAATTTTATTTACACAGCCACTGTGGAAAACAGTATGGGGTTTCCTTAAAAAACTAAAAATGGAACTGCCTTTTGGTCCAGCAATTCCACTACTAGGACTATACCCAAAGAATCCTGAAACACCAATTCATAAGAACCTATGTACACCTATGTTCATAGTGGCACTATTTACAATAGCCAAGTGCTGAAAATAGCCTAAGTGCCCATCAGTGGATGATTGGATCAAAAAACTTTGGTACATTTACACAATGGAATTCTATATAGCAGAAAGAAAGAAGGAACTTGTACCCTTTGCAACAACATGGATGGAACTGGAGAGTATTCTTAGTGAAATAAGCCAGTCAGTGAAGGACAAATATCATATGATCTCACCTTTTACGGGATAATAATGAGCAAAACTAACAACAAGCAAAACAGAACCAAGTATATGAATACAAGGAATAGGCCTGCAGTGGTCAGGGGGAAAGGGGTTGGGGGGAGGGGGGAGGCAGAGGCAAGAAAGGGGAGCAGCTTAGACAAGAACCTAGTATAAAGGAACCATGGACATGGACAATAGGTGGGATTGACTTTGCGGGGAACGGTGGGTGGGGAGGGGGACAGAGGGGAGCAAAAAAAAAGATGGATGTAATACAACAACAATAAAATAAAATAAATTAAAAAAAGAAATTTTATTTACAATAGCATCAGAAAAAAAATTCCAAAATAAGGGAGATTTATATTCTGAATATTACCACACATTCTGGAAAAAAAATAAAATAAAAAATATATAAAGAAAAACATTTCGTTCTTGGATTGAAGACTTTCTATCACTTATCTATTTGATACAAACTTTATCAAAAACCTAAAGACACAGCAAGTTCTAAAGACACCCTGCCTCTGTCCCCTTCCAACAGGTACCCCAACATTCACTGCCAGGCTGCTCCTCAGCCTCCACTCAATGCATTGTTTGAGGGCCCTGATCATTAATTGCATCCTTAGGATAAGAAGGCTTGGGGTTCTGAGGAAGCCAAAAAGCAACATTTTGTGTTTGTATGAAGCTTCTGCATGAAGCTCAATCTGCCTGCCCCAGACCTGTCTTGAGAGAACAGTAACAACAGTCCCCACTGGTCTAATCTAGACACTGACAACTTTAGCTTACACTTCAAAAACTGCCATCCCTGGACTTTAGCCAGCTAAGCTCCCCCAACACCAACTTTCCCACCTTTTTACCACCTCCCCTCTTTAATCTGCCTCTCTGCCCCTGACCTTTTCCCTCTCATGTCCCTAACTTGTCTCTCAAGATCATACCTACATTAGGAATATTTGCACCTTCTTCTTCTCTATGTCATCTTTCTAACTCCGATGATTCTCCTTGGTGGATTACCTTCCAACCCAACTTTATCTACCAAATGGGGTCTTCACCCTCTTCATGAAAACCTGCATCACTCCTTCTTCCTTCTTTATTCTCTTCCTCCTAACATATTCTTCTCTGCCTTGCTTTTCTAATCATTACTAGTTCACTCAAGTGCTGCAGGACCATGCCCTTTCTTATATTCCCTGGCAGCCCCGTGGTTTCTAAAGGCCATCCAGCCTTAAAATTTGTCTAGCATTTTGATACATCATCAAAAGCCAACCACAGCCAACAAAGCTCAAAATAACCCAGAAAATAGTGTCTATTTTCACAAACTGTGTATCCTGTGTGTGTGGAATTTCTGTGAGACTGGTATACAGAGGTTATGAAAATGACAACAAAAGCCAAAAATGTGTTCTGTATTGTGGGTGTGTCCCAAAGGTCTCTGGTTAATCACAGAGCAGCGAAGGCATCGGATGCACATGACCAGGATCAAGGGACTGCAGCCAATTGTCTTTTTAAGGAGTCATTATATTTCACACAGTCCAGGCTGTGTAAGAGAATATCTTTTAGAGATTTTTGTATCTGTTTCCTTTCCTGTGAAGTGAAAATGCATGTGGGATTGGAGCAGCGTTGGTGGGTAGGGTTTGTGATATTTTACACATGAAGTTTGCTCAGTGTTCCTGTCAAGGTTAGTGAAAAGACTTCAATGATTTCTTTCACCTACGTGTGCCATCCTATGGAAGCTGTGGAGGAAATTTCAGACAATAAATAAGTGAGCAGATGGTCACTTCTTTGTCTCCAAAGTGCATCTGAGTGGGTAAGACATTCAGCCTGTTGGCATATTCCCTAGCACTCCTGAGACCAGAGGCCTGAAACGGACATCAATGTGCTGGAATCATGCAGTGTGTCTGCCGTGTCTTGCTCCCACCTCAAATTCTATGGGAAACTTGGTTTTGCCTTTCCAGCTTCTGGGACTCTTTTCATTATAGTCTCATGGCCCCCATCACGTGGGCTTTTCTTCCTCTGGTCCCATGGTGACATTTTAAAAAAATCTCTCACTAGATCTTCCTCTAACTGTTTCTCTAAGTCATAAAAACACAAGAACTGACATGGAGGAACCACCCAGAAAATGCAAAGTAGTCTTTCCATCTCACCACCTATTACATCATCTCACATGCAAAGTGTCTTCTGCAGAATATAATAGTCACAGGATACAAGGATTAAACGCAGGATATTTTCAGGGGCCAATGAATGTCTCCACCACAGTATTCAAAGAACTTCAAAATGTCAAATGTTTTATCATCATATTTCAAAATCTTCCTAAGTCCACCCTATTGCAGTTTTGTGCTCTTGAACAAGATAAATGTTTACCTCCTAGTTGTAGCTTTTCATTGTCCCTGCATTGAATAAGGGTCCCATTGCTTCCCTTTCTTTTTTTTTTTTTTAATTTTATTGTTGTTGTATTACATCCATCCCTTTTTTGCTCCCCTCTGTCCCCCTCCCCACCCACCCTTTCCCCGCAAAGTCAATCCCACCTGTTGTCCATGTCCATGGTTCCTTTATACTAGGTTCTTGTCTAAGCTGCTCCCCTTCTTTGCCTCTACCTCCCCCCTCCCCCTGTTTCCCTTTCTTTTGCACATTTGTATTGTCACACATGGGTCCAGACACTCTCAGTTCAGGGTGGGGACACTGGAATGAAAATGGGACTGGGTCTCACTGCATAGGCTCCTCAGCTGGGAGCACTTTCTGCGAGTGTAGCACTTGCTCAAGGCAGACCCTCAGTTTGTAATGAGCTGAGCCTTCACGTGGGAAGTCATTCCTGGAACTGAACCTAACAGACACACTAACAATATGTTCCAAAGTGTCGCTTATTTTGTTCATGGAAGATAAAACTTTAGAATCACTAATAGACAATTTGACTACATTTCTCAAGGATAACTTTCCAATATTTATGACACATCAGTGATGTGTCCGATGACTCAGTCACAAACTTCCTATAAAGAGATGTTTTCTATTGAAAAAAGTTCTTATTTTTCACCAAATGCAATTATTTTATTTGAGTTAGACTTGGTAGAGAAAAGGGGATGGACTACAAAATAGAGTTACGACTCAGCTAGTGAAACAAAAGCTGGAAAACAGTCTCATTTCTTAATCTCCTCCCACAGATTCTGCATCTAAAGCCTCAAAAGCCTGTTCTGTTCTCACCTCAGGGAGTTGAAGTGGGTGTGAAAGTAGAACGGATATCCTCAGAATGCTGAGTATGAATATGTCACAGGAATAAAAAAAACACACACATAGCAACCATTTTGGTGAAAGTTCAACCTCTGTAGCAACAAAAGCATAGTTTTTGACATGAGTATCATTAAACTGGTTAAAAAAATTTTTTTTATTACTTTGGATTTTATTATTTTTCTGAGAGAGGGGAAAGGGAGAGAGGCAGAGAGGGTGAGAAACATCAATGTATGGTTGCCTTTCACCTGCCTCCAGCCACGGACTGGCTGGAGACTTGGTTTGCAACCTGGTTAAGTTGCCCTGGCTTGGGAATCGAACCAGTGACCTTTGGGTTCGCAGGCAGGTACCTTATTCACTGTGCCATGAGTCAGGGCCTCATTAAACTGTTAATGCTCCCCGGCTGGTGGCACAGTGGATAAGGCACCGGCCTGCAAACCCAAAGGTCGCTGATTCGATTCCCTAGCCAGGACACATAATGAGGTTGCAAGCCAGGTCTCCAGCCAGGTCTGTAGCTGGAGGCAGGTGAAAGGCAACCATACATTGATGTCCCTCTCCCTCTCTGCCTCTCTCCCTTCTCCTCTCTCTGAGAATAATACATGAAATCTCTTAAAAATAAATAAATAAAATAAACTGTTAGTGCTGCTCAAAGCTATATACAGATTCAATGTAACACATTGTAGTCACTATGGTATTTTCTAAAGAAATAAAAAATATTCTTTTTAATTTAATTTTATTATTTTTCTTGTTATATTACATTCATCTCATTTTTCCATCCTCTGCCGTCTCCCTCCCCACCCTCCTTATTCCCCCCTCACAGTCAGTTCCACATGTTGTCCATGTCCATGGGTCATCTTTGCTAGTTCCTTGACTTAACTGTTGCTATTCTTTGACTCATTCCCCCCTGCCCCCTGACACACTGACAGTGTGCTTCTTATATTCATGCCACTGGTTCTGTTTTGTTTGCTTGTTTATCTATTCATTAGTCTCCTGTATTAAGTGAGAAAATGTGGCATTTAATTTTTGCTGCCTGGCTTATTTCACTAAGCATGATACTTTCCAGTTCCATCCAAGCTATTGCAAATGGTAGGAGTTCTCTCTTTCTTTCTGCTGCTCAGAACTCCATTGTGTAAATGTACCAAAGTTTTTTGATCCATTCATCCACTGAAGGGCACTTAGGTTGTTTCTAGCACTTGGCTATTGTAAATAGTGCTGCTATGAACATAGGGTTGCATAGATTCTTCTGAATTGGTGTTTCAGGGTTCTTTGGGTATAATCCTAGCAGTGGAATTACTGGGCCATAAGACAGTTCTATTCTTATTTTATTTTAAGAATAAAGAATTTAAGAATAAGAATTTTAAGACATTCCATACTGTTTTCCATAGTGGCTGCCCCAGTCTGCATTCCCACCAGCAGTGCACCAGGGTTCCCTTTTCTCCACATCCTTACCAACACTTGCTTGTTGGTTTGTTGATGATGGCTATTTTGATGGGTGTGAGTTGGTATCGTGTTATGGTTTCAATTTGCATCTCTCTGATAGCTAGTGATGTTGATCATTCTTTCATGTGCCTATGGCCCTTCCTATGTCTTCCCTGGAGAAGTGTCTGCAGATTAGAGTCACCACAGCCACACTCAGATAGTGAAGGCAGGATAAAACAAAAACTGGGAAAAGGTTTTGCTTTCTTAACTTCCACTTACGGTTCCTGGATATAAACTTTCAAAAGCCTGTCCTGACTTCAACTCAGGGAGTTTTAAGTGGGGTGTGAAATTAGAATGAATCTTCAGAGTGCTGAGTATGACTAAATCACAGGAGAAAAATATCACACCATCCACTTCTTTGAAAATCCAATCTCTTTAGCAATAAAACCCTAGTTTGCAAGATGAATAGTGTTAAACCGTCCATACTACTCAAAGCAAGCTACAAATTCAATGTAACACATTGTAATCCCAATAATATTTTCTAAAGAAATAGAAAATACCATTGTCAATTCATATGATATTATAAAAGACCTTGAGGAGCCAAAACAATCTTTTTAAAAAATCGATGGTAGAGGCTTTCATTTCCTGATTTCAAAACACATTACAAAGCCAAGTAAATATAGAGTGGTATTGGTATAAATACAGACTACAGATCAACAGAGTTAAATAGAGAGTCTGTAAACAAATTATTTTCTATTGTATTCAACGGATCTCCTCTATGTATTCAAGAACACTCAATTAAAAAAAAAAAAAAGATTTCAACAAATAAAAATAGGCTGACTTCAACAAAATGTTTAAAAACATTGGATATTTACATGTAAAATAATCTTATATCACATATAAAAAACTCAAAATTAAGTTAAAAAATACTAAAGGCAGTACATATTATTGATTACATTTCTATGCTGTTTTGTACATGCCTGTGACACATTTATTTTATAAGAGGAAGTTTCCTCCCTTTCATCCCTTTCACTTATTTTTGCCTTCCTTTCACTCACAGCTTTTGGAATCTACCAGTTTTTCCTTTGTTACCATGATTCTGTTTTATTTTGTTTTATTTGTTTATTTGTCTAACTTTTCAGATTCTATATACAGTAACATCATACAGTATTTATCTTTGTCTGAGAGATTTATTTTACTTAATATAATACCTCTGGGACCATCTATAATATTTTTTCATAAATGACAATGTTTTACACATTTTTAAGGCCAAACAATATTTTAATATAATGGTTATTTACCTATATATGGTATATATATTACACGTATTTTATGTATTCACCTATTAATAAACACTGAGTTGCTTCCATATTTTGGCTATTATTAATAAGGTACAAAGCTCTAATAAATAGAGAGGGTTATAAATTTTGAATTAATGTTAAAATTTTTCTTCAGATGAATTACTATAAGGTGAATTCATGGGTCATGTGATAGTGCTATTTTTTAATTTTTGAGGAAACTCATTTGTTTTGATTAAAATTTCTCTAAGAGACATGATTTTTTACAACAGTTATTGAACCTGAAACACAGCCCTGGTCCAGGGCTCCCACACTGGACTCACCTGCCCTGGGCATGTTGAGTTGACTCTTGCTTTTCTTGGAAAACTCTGCAGCCTGCAGCTCACTAAACCCCAGTATCACCATCTCTTAGTGTTCTGAGTGACCAACTTTGCAGGCCTGGCCCTTCCACCTACACATGTGGTGATTGCAAAATGGTGACAGATCCCCTAAATCACAGAGGTAACACCCTTTCAAGGACCAAGAGTGGCCATGGCAAGGAAAAGGTGTGAGGGCAACAATCATTCACTGGAGACACTTCTTTGGGGATGACCTGGAAACGTGACTCCTCATTCAAAAGGAAGAATGTAGTAAATACTTACCTCTAATGCAACAATAAGAAGCCATGTCACTTTTATAAACAACAGAATGATCCTGTCCTGATTTCCTTTTGTCCTCTTGGAGCCTCTGCTCCAGAACTGTCAGAACTGCACTGTGGTTTTAAGAAAAATGAGCTATAAGAGTTTTGAAACTGGATGATTTGGGGCATGATGACTTCATACACAGTGCCTGAACTTATTGTGGTAGAACAAGTATGTACTAAGTAAGTTTGGATTTCTGTTTTGAACAGATTCTACTGCAGAGAGAACCTTTAATATCTGAAGAAGAAAAGCTGTGGAAATATCTCAGAAGCCAGGAGAAATACCCTAACTCAAAGTTTATTGCCATCTTCTCAGATGTCCCCCTAAAATTCCTCCAGTTTTTGAATTAAAGGTATTGAGTTCTGTCTCACTGCCCTATTGCATGGACTTTAATAAAGTTTTACTCTCATTTTAGAACTTGTTGGATACATGTTGTACATCCCTGTGACTAGCTACTCATGTCATCATACCCAAAGGGTCAATTCTTAATATATCCTTAAATCTTCCAATTTTTCTTATCTTGTTAATTTTTATAAAAGTTTTCCAACTGCCTTGCCTCTCTTCTGACTTGAGGGTCACTAAGGAGATGCCCTGACTTCCCAGACCCTCCTGGGCCCCAGGTTGCCTCAAAGCAGCCTTGGCTCAGATCCACACAGACATACCAGCATGAAAGGACATATTTCCACAGCAGCCTAACCATGAACAGTGTTCTCATTCCACATCTATGTTCACTGAACCTACAAGGAACAAGATCACAGAGATTGTAAAAGACATTCTATCATAAAAATCAACTCCTTTAGTGAACATGCAGGTCTGTTACGTCAGCCACCCGCAGGCCTGCATTGCAGGAGCCTCTTTTGATCCCTCTCTGGCCTGCAGCTCAGGGCAGACGTCACTGTCTTCATTTTTTGTATTCTTTGTTGTTCTTACAGATTCCACATGCATGTTCTTAGAAAGCCTGTAACCAGAATTGGGAAGTAGAAAATATATCTCTTCTCTGGCTCTATACCTTTCCTGCTCCTTGTGACCTCTGGCATTATTTGACTGAGATCCTTGGGGATCTGGCCAGAGGTGGATTCTATGCAAGCATAGGTGAACACGGAGTGAAGTCCTGGAGGAATGGGGTCTGCTCAGCGTCAGGATGAGAAATTGTAAAACCTGAGAGGTGTTAGAGTAGTAGTCATTGCATGAATTCAATAGCACCCAAATATGCCATACAGGAGGGTTTATTTTGGAGTTTCAGAATAAAGTTAAATGATATTAGCGAGGCTCTCACCTACCTGATGAAGAGCCACTGGGGCTCATGCTGTGAAGTGAGGTGCCATTATTCCACACCAGTATGGGCATGAGGGTAAAACATATGGTTGGGAAAAAGATTCATAAAAGTTTTCTGACATTGGAACAAGTGGAAACACCAGATGTACAAACTGACAGGGGTCATGAGAATGGCATATGGGACAGGAAACAAGGAGGAGAAGAAGAGAGAGTGCAGACTGGTACTTTTCAAAAGATACAGTATGGGTTAATGGGTATAGTGTGTTATAATTGATTAAAATATTTTAGTACCAGGTAGATGTGGTGGCTGCACAACCTGTGACTACACTAAATACCACTGAACTGTTCACTTTAAAATGATTCATTTTATTACATAAATTTTACCTCATAAAATAATTATGCTTAATTAAAGAAGACATATTAAAGTCAGAACATGCAACTGATTTTATTTACATGAAATTTCAGAAAATGAAAATATATCTACTTATCTAAAAAAAATTGCCTGAAAACTCTAAGGTATGGGTAGGGAGCTGGGGAAGGGTTTACAAAGGCACATGAGAGAATTTTGGTGAAATGGATACACATGCACTATGTATACATGCCAACACTATTCAGATCTTAAACTCCACAGATATGTGCTTTATTTTCTGTCACTTATAGATCAGTCCAGCTGCACTCTATGCTTAATGTCATAAATTACTTGTGTGGTCAGGAGGGGCGCATATTATTTCTCTATTAATATTGTTTCCAAGCGGGCAGACCCTCAATATGCTCCCACAGGAGTGCAATAGTGACAAGAGTGGCCATTTTATAGTACTGACTGTGTAATAGGTACCTCAGGTTTATTAGTGCCCTTAATCACCAGAATGAGGCAGTGAAATTCACATATGTATTTCCTTCACCTCTCCTGACTTCTGGTCTCTGTGCAGGCTGTATCCTCTGCCTGAACCTCTCATTCCTGTCCTCTCATGAGCTCTGTGTTTGCCTGGTCTCAGTCTCTATTATATGCTTCTCTATAAAGAGCTTTAACTGGTCTTTCATTTAGGTCAGAATTCCAGCTATGTGAGGTTATAATGCTCTATATTTTACGCCTTTAACCATTATCATATTTGTAAGACTTTTACTCCTTTACCACAGAACCCCAAACCTGTGCTCACCATCTCCCTGACACACCTCTAATCACTAGAGAAAAAACAGACAAAATCTTAGTCCTCAGAAACCTGAGATGCTGGTGAGGGAGCCACACAATAGTCCAAACAATAGCAACAACTATGATGTACAGCCATAATTGGGGTGAGTTTCGTTTTTAAATGTAAAAATATTGGCTCATCAAAGATGATATGAACTTATTGGAACAGAGAGTTCAGAAGATGAGGGAAGATGAAGTCAGAAATACAGAAGCCATTGGCCAGAACCACGGCTTTACTTTCAGTGAACTGGGAGTATGCCAATAGTCTGTGTTTATTGAAGGAAACCTGTGTCTTGCCTCCTTAAACTTTCAGTATTAGGATATTGACTTGTAAGCCCTTTATTAAGAAACAAAACTCATAAATAACTGTCAAACCTTCTCATATCCTGCCAAGGGATTGAGACACAAAATGTACTTTCAGTTCTTTTTTGAAGTATATTTTATTGATTATGTTATTAGAGTAATCCCAATTTCTCCATCAGTCCCCCTCTGCCAGCCAGGTACCCTCCTTTTCTCCAACAATCATCAGTCCCCAGTCTTAGTTTATGTCCATGGGTGGTATAAATGAGTTATTTGCTTCAATGTTTCCTATACTATGGTTAACATCCTTCTGTCTACTTTGTTCCTACCAATTATGCTTCTTAATTTCTTACCCCTATACTTCCCTTTACCCTCCCAACTGATAACCCTCCAAATGATCTCCATATCTATGATTCTGTTTCTGTTCTAGTTGTTTCTTTAGTTTGTTTTTGTATTTTTTTTTTTAAGATTTTATTTCATTATTTTTAGAAAGAGGGGAAGGGAGAGAGACAGAGAGGGAGAGAGACATCAATGTATGGTTGCCTTTCACCTGTTTTTGTATTTTTTATACTTAGTTGTTGATAGTTGTTTGTTGTCATTTTAATGTTCATATTTTTTATCTTCTTTTTCTTAAATAAGTTTCTTTAATGTTTCATATAATAAAGACTTGGTGATGATGAAGTCCTTTAGCTTCACCTTTTCTGGGAAACACTTTATCTGCCTTTCTATTCAAACTGATAGTTTTGCTGGAGAGAGTTATCTTGGTTGTGCAGATCCTTGCTTTTCATCACTTTGACTATTCCTGCCAGCCCCTTCTTTCTTGCAAAGTTTCTTTTAAGAAATCAGCTGATTTTTTTATGGGAACTCCATTGTAGTTAACTCTCTGTTAACTTTCTCTTGCTGCTTTTAAGATTTGGTCTTATCTTTAACCTTTGGCATTTTAATTATGATGTGCCTTGGTGTGGTTCTCTTTGGGTGCATCTAGTTTGGTACTCTCTGTGCTTTCTGGACTTATATGGCTATATCCTTCCCCAAGTTAGGAAAAATTTTAAATGCTTTTCCAATAAGTTTTCAATTTCTTGTTCTTTCTCTTTTCTTTTTGGTACCCTTATGACTTGGATGTTTACACTTTTGGAGTTGTTCCAGAGACTTCTTAAATTCTCCTTGTGTTTTTGAATTCTTGTTTCTTCATTTTGCTCTGGCTAAATGCTCATTTCTTTTTTATGTTCCAAATAATAGATTTAATCCCCTGCTTCCTTCCCTTTTTTTCACTATTGGTTTCTGGTGGATTTCTCTTAATTTTACATAGTGTAGCCTTTCTTTCTTTTTTCTTTAATTTAATTTTATTGTTGTATTACATTCATCCCCTTTTCCCTTCCCTCTGTCTCCTTCCCTACCAAACCACTCCCCCCAAAGTCAATCCCACTTGTTGTCCATGTTCATGGTTCTTCCATACTAGTTCCTTGACTAAACTGCTCCCCTTCTTTGCCTCCTCTTCCACCCTCCCATCTCCCCACTCCCCTCTGACCCCTGGAGATCTATTCATTGTATTGATGTATCTGGTACTGTTTTGCTTATTTATTTATTTATTTATTTATTTATTTATTTGCTCATTATTGTCCTGAAATGGGTGAACTCATATAGTATTTGTCTTTCACTGACTGACTTATTTCATTAAACATAATACTTTCTAGTTCCATCCAGGTTCTTGCAAAGGTTAGGAGTTCCTTCTTTCTTTCTGCTGTGTAGTATTTCATTGTGTAAATGTACCAAAATTTTTTGATCCAATTATCCACTGATGGACACTTCAGCTGTTTCCAGCACTTGGCTATTGTAAATAGTGCTGCTATGAACATAGAGGTACATAGGTTTTTCTGAATTGGTGTTTCAGGGTTCTTTGGATATAGTCTTAGTCGTGGAATTGCTGGATCAAAAGGCAGTTCTATTTTTAGTTTTTTAAGGAAACTCCATACTGTTTTCCATAGTGACTGCACCAGCCTGCATTCCCACTGACAGTGCGGGAGGGTTCCCTTTTCCCCACATCCTCGCCAACACTTGTTGCTTATTAATTTGTTGATGATTGCCATTGTGACAGGTGTGAGGTGGTATCTTATTGTGGTTTTAATTTGCATCTCCCTGATGACAAGTGATATTGAGCATTCTTTCATATGCCTTTGGGCCCTTTGTATGTCTTCCTCAGTGAGTTGTCTGTTCAGGTCCTTTACTCATTTTTTTAATTGGGCTGTCTGTCTCCCTGGTGTTGAGTCGCATTAGTTCTTTATATATTTTGGAGATCAAACTCTTGTGTGAGGTATCATTGGCAAATATGTTTTCCCATACAGTTGGTTCCCTTTTAATTTTGCTGATGTTTTCTTTAACTGAACAGAAGATTTTCAATTTGTTATAGTCCCATTTGTTTATTTGTTCTTTTATTTCCTTTGCTCTTGGAGAAGTATCAGTAAACATGTTTTTGCATAGGATATCTAAAATTTTACTGCCTCTATTTTTCTCCAGGACCTTTATGGTGGTACTGCTTATGTTTAAGTCTTTTAACCATCTTGAGTTTATTTTGGTGTATGGTGTAAGTTGGTGGTCTAGTTTTATTTATTTATTTTTTGCATGTTGCTGTCTAGTTCTTCCAGCACCATTTGTTGAGGAGACTGTTTCTTTCCTTATACTTTTTCCATATTCAATGAGATCTTTGAGTATAACATTCACCGGTGTTTTAAATTCTACATCTGATAGGTTGTCTGTCTACTTCACTTAGCTTTTTTTCTGGAGTTCTGTTCTGTTCCTTCATTTGGGCTATATTTCTTGTCTTTTTAAGTTGGCAATTTCTCTGTGTTTGTTTATGTGTACTAGATGTAGCTGCCTTTTCTCCCTGTCTTAGAATACCTGTTTAGTTGTAGAGAGTGGAGCATTTGGTATTCACTGGTGTAGAGCAACCCACGTCATCACTTTGTGGCTCAGTTTATGGGAAAGGGGTTGAAGAGGTGACATGTCCCTGCTGCATGACTCTGAAGACTTGCCTGGCACTTGCCCCATTTTCAGTCCATTCACCCATTTTCATTATGTGACTAGTGCCCCTTTAGCTGCTTCCCTGGCTGTGGTTTCCAGATGGGGTGGCTATGCATACATTCCAGGCCTATGTGCTAAACTGTCAATTTATTCTGCTTCCCTTAGCTCCTCAGGTTTTAACAACCAGAAGTTATGAGGCTTTATTTTTCCTAGAGATGGAAGACTGGGCTGTAGGCCTGGAATGGAGCTGAGGTTTCTCACTTACAAGGTATCCCTCCCAATTTTATTTTTAAAGATTTTATTCATTATTTTCAGAGAGAAGGGCAGGGAGGGGGGAAGAAAGGGAGAGAAATGTCCATTTATAATTGCCTTTCACTTTCAGCTAAGGACCTGTCTGGAGACTTGGCTTGCAACCTGATTATGTGTCCTGACAAGGAATCAAACCAGTGACCCTTAGGTATACAAGCTGGTGCCAATCCAAGGTAAAGACCTTGAATGTAATCTCTGCTATTAGAGAATTAGCTGCTTACTCTCTTTTCAATGTTTGCTCTGAAATACACATATTTGCCTAATTACTCCCTTTCACTGCAATCTGGAGTCATTGTAAAAGATTTGTAGACATTGTAAAAGAACCTCACCTAGGGTAGACAACACACAACAGTAAATGTAGATTGAAAGCTTGTATCCCCATTGCTCTTGGGATGGGGTACATGCCTCAGGCCCTGTTCTGTGAATACAGAGAAAATAAAAACAGTAAATGTGGCTTCTTAAGGTGTGTCAGGTCATAAGGAGAGAGGGGGATGAACATAAAGTCTCCTCAAATTCCCTGAGCACCTGATATAGGCAGATAATATACAATCAATAAATTCTAACATCACTGCAACCAGACATTTTCCATATGAGATAAAGGGTTTTTATCTTTCATCCATGCTCAATTCTCCAATGGTGTGTCTTACAATTCAATTCAGCTCTGACACTGAGCACCCAGAGTGCATGTAGACCCCACAGACTCAAGGCTCAGTGACACAAGACCATTGTCACTTCTGAATCCAGTTGCAAATGAGTATCCAGGCTTCTCACATTTCTGTCTGGTCAAGTACAAATTTGTGAATTTTCATTACCCATTTTAGGTTGTATAAATATCTAGAAAAACTCACAGGATGCAGAGAAGAGTTTATGTACTATTATTGGTTTATTATATAAACATAACTCAAGAATAGCTACATGGAAGGGACACACTGGGCTAGGCACTGGGTGACAGTAATGGATTTTCCATATATACCCTGGGTTCCCATGCTCCTAGAGCCTTTCTGATTTTTATGTTTAGGGATTTAGGGAGACATTTGTTTGTTTGTTTGTTTGTTTATGTTGGTATGATTGATTAAACAATTGGCCATTACTTATTATTCCTAGCTCCTCTTCCTTTCAAAGATTTTTGAGGATTGGTGCTTATAGATTAAAAAGTCACACACTAAACCTGAAATACTCAGTGGAGGCCTCCATGGAGAACCTTATGAGCCCAGAGACCTAAACTAACTGCATAGGATGGTTTGAAATGAAAACTTAGGAACTGAAAGTGAATCATGGCAGACCATCGTGCTTTAGTCTGAGTTCTTTTACAAAAATCTTCTGGCTTAACTATACTGTATAAAAGAAAATGGACAACTACTATTTTCCAGGCTTTTTTTCCAATCTATTGAGATTTTGCTTCCCAGAAAGTATTGTCATGTTTGGTTCAAGTAGGCTCATAAAGATTCTGTTCAGGCTTAAATATTTCTTATGTAAACAGTTGAACATTTTGAGCTTCTGATCACAATGCGGCCTTTCTGGTGACCTTCCCTCACTCTTCTGCTACCCATAGCCTGCTAGGAGTTGACTCATTATAACAAAGACATTTTTATCACCCTCATCACTTAGAAAATACCAAACATTTTATCTGTCCTTTTCTAAATTCCAGGAAAGAAGACCAAACATCTTTTCATGGAGAATCGAGGCTTACCAAGGTGGGGTCACTCACCCAGAGCACATAGTGTACAGGTAGACTCAGAAATGCCATGTGTTGTCTATAGGGTTTGGCACCTATGCTGTATATTTTTAGGTTTCCTCTTATATGAGAGGAACTGAATGGCTAAGTACTCCATCTTCCTGATTCCTAGTGATTAAGAATCCAGATATGAATGAAATGCGAAGTCTGAGGCGCCTTGTTTATCATTTGGAAGCTGGAAGGGAGATGGGGACATTATTTCTTCTCCCATGTTGACCAATGGGTGGGCTGTGGCAGATACAGCTTTACATGAAGAACCATGTGGTTCTCTCCCTCTGGGAGTAGCTGTGGCATTCCAACCTGGAGACCAGACTTCCAGTGGCAACTCCCTCAGTTCCATTTCTCTAGCTATTCAGTAGTTTTACTGGCACTGATTCTTTGCATTAAAGACATTTTTTTGTACAAAGTTCATGACATGTTTACCTGTAGTAGCCCAAAATGGGAAACAATATAAATGTCCACAAATGGGTGAATGATAAACAAAATTAATGCATCTCTGGAATGAGATATAACTAGAGAATAAAAATAGAGGTCTTGTCAAAATAAATATGTTAAATCAAGAAGCCAACACTGGCCTAAATTACACACTTTATTCAAAAAAATTTTTAATTCCAGAAATTGCAAATTTAAAAACTAATGAGTTTCCTTTACACTAAAAATGGAGGTGGATAGGTGAAGAATAATGAGACTTCAAGAGGGTATGAAAATAATTTAATAGTAAGGAACATGTTTATTTTTATTGTAACTAGGCCTCTGGTGAATGCACCTAAAACGACATAAATTCTACACTTCCAATATATCAAGCTAATTATATTCAATTGAAATTCAATAAATATATTGAGGAAATATAGCCTCACCAGCATCAATCATTACACAGTCTGTCTTCCTCTGCAAGCTCCCCACATTGGGCTTTGCTCCTCCATCCAGACAAGTATCACCCACCAACACTCAGACCTTTGCAGGCAGCTTTTTAAAATTTTAACACTCTCTATTCTTCAAGGGGAAAATAGCCACTAACTGTTCAGGTCTCAGTCTGGATGTCACTTTCTCAGAAGTGCTCTCTGTGATCCCCAGACCAGCAGAGACTCAAGTGCATGATATGGATACACCAGAAGTTTTCCTTCATGCCCCTTCACTAGATGATAACTAACTCCCTAGAGCCTGGGTTCATCTGAGAGCCTGTCTTTGTTAAAATGTCAACTCCATAAACACAGAGCTCACATGTGACTCTTTCTCTTTGGCTTTTCCAGGGCCCACCAAGAACCTGACACATCAGAGGTGCTCCATAATACTCACAAAGTCCATAAGAAAAACACTCAATGGATGCCTGTCATTCTGTGTGACACTCTCAGTCAAATAGACACAAAGGCACTGGTGTCAGCATGAGAGGAGGCCATGGCTTGTTTGAGAACATCCCAGGATCAGGTTTTTATTTTTCATACAATCAGGTGGAAGGAAAATGACCTGCAAACAGTGAAGGGTTTGACCACCCTCCCCCACACCTAAAATAAAAGCCCCCCACTATCCCATTTTGTGAGTTAGGTCTCATCACCCCAGGCCTGTGGTTTCCCTCTTCTCACAGATACCTGACCAGACAGAAACTCTGGACACTCAACCCCTGTTAGCATTACTACCAGGGGAGGGAAGAGCATACACACCCTGACCTTATAAGAATCTGGGATGACTTTTCATTCCCATAGTTTGTGCTCTGTGGGACACCCACCTATTGTTTCTCCTTACATCTCTCTAGTTCACGATGTCCTGGGGAACAAGGGACACTTCCTGTGCCTAGTGGGAGAGGAAACCCAGAATCTGTGGTTGCTTCCATCTCTGAATGCCTGTGGGTTCTAGCAGAACCTCTCACCCCTAACAGGAGAACCCACAGGGCCCTTGGTGAATCCTTCATGTGGAGATGCACCAGCTGCTAGGCTTCTATGTCAGAAACAGACACAATTCCCATTTTGAGGACACAAGAGGTTCTAAATGTGATGTTGAGATGAAAGACCAAGGCACAGCAGAGGACAATGCTGGTGTGAGTGTGTCACCCTCTCAATGATACATGTGCCCCCATCAGTCTTGCTATTGCAGGTGTGCCTTACAGGCCATAAGATCAACCCCTCGTGAGAGCTTGTTAGATGAAAAGTCTCTGATCTACTGCCAATCTGAATCTGCAGTTTAATAGGATTTGTAGACTTTCCTGTGCATAGGAGAGCAAGAGAAATGTGGTTCTTTCTACCTGCACAAGAAGGAATCTCTATTGGAACGGGTACTGCATTAGCGTGACAGCTGCTGAAGGCGCATTTTTTAGGTGACATATGGTCATCACACTGGTAAGAAAGTTTCACAAGTGATCCCAAGCACATTAAGGGTACCTCCTTATGACAGGTTGTGCTGAGATAGCCCTAAAACTTCCGCTCTGCAAGGAAAAGTGAAATGCAAAAGTTAAACTCTACTGTGCACCTACCAGGGAGCTATAGGGAATAACTGGAAACCAGACACCAGAGACTTATGTTGCTCCAAACAGCTTGTGAATGTGGGTTAGTGTGTGTATGTGAGTGTGTGCTTGTATATGTGTCTGTATTGTTTAGAAGCATCAGTGGTTCCCAGGACAACAAAATATTGAAGGATAATTAACTGGTAAGAAGGCACAGGCGTGGAAGAAAATGAGGGCAGAAAGTGGGAGGGTCATGGGCACAGACCCTGCCCCCAGCCCACATGACAAGAATAATCACCTGCCCCAGAATAAAGCTCAGTGCACAGGTAGAACTCACAGCACATTGCACCATCAAGATAGAGGTGCCCGTGAGCCATACTGAGTCACAAGCTCTTCTCACAGAGGAAGGGACAAAGCAGTCAGTGGAAACCATGGAGTCCCCCTCAGGCCCTGCTTTCAGAGAATTTGTTCTCTGTCGTGGGCTATTGCTGATCGGTAAAAAGGGGGCAATTCCTGGGAGTGGATGGGAGTATGGGAGATTGAAGGTTGCTAAAATCTCTTGGGGACATAGAACTTCAAGGGGACAGAGGGCTTCTGTGAGGAACTAAAGGACAGGACAGAAGAGAAGATTATGGTGGAGGGGGTTGTTGTCAGAAGCAGGAAAATCTCATGGTCTGGAAGTGGTAAGGAACAGGAAAATTTCAACAGCTGCTCATTTCCTAAGTTCTTCATTGCTTAGCATTGAATTTCAAAAACTGATGATAATAACAACAATTTGTGTCAGGCAACACCAAGATCTTTTTAATTAAGAATGCTAAACATGGTTCTCACCACCAACCTCAGAGATCAGCAAATTAGATGTAGAGAATAAAGGACCCTGGGCTCACTCATTCATTTATGCACAGGTATTGCAGCTTGTTGCAGGCTCTGGGAGTACAGCAAGATCAGACAAGCCCCTGTCCTCATTGAACTCATGTTCTATGAAGAGGAGAGTGACAGAAAAGATGTAGATAGATGTCAGGTACTTGCAAGTGCCATGAAAGCCACAGAGCACAAAGAGGTCTTCATAAAAATTGGTAAAAGAAGGTTTCTCCCAAGGACAACCTGAGTGTTAGCAAAGGTCCGAGGGCAGTGATGGGGTGAGCCAAGCAGTCAGAGTAGAGAATTTGAAACAGAAAAAATAACAGGTTTGGAGTTGCTGAAGTAATGATAGCCACACCACTGACCTTGACGATAGGAGACACTGATA
The DNA here is from genome assembly GCA_004026585.1 of Noctilio leporinus. Lineage (NCBI taxonomy): Eukaryota > Metazoa > Chordata > Mammalia > Chiroptera > Noctilionidae > Noctilio > Noctilio leporinus. Next base: position 20,429 of record PVIW01005920.1, read on the forward strand.
TGAACACACACTCAAGCAGACCAGGACTGAGAGTTGGAAAGACTTGCTCAGGCTTTAGGGATTTTCTAATCCCAATATGTACTGTAAATGTAAATGCTGATGACTTTCTTTTTTCCTAGTTTCACTGTTAACCTCCTGGAGCCTGCCCACCACAGCAGAACTATCTGTTGTGTCGACCACTACTGCTGTAGGGAAACAGGTGGTTCTCCGTGTGCTCAATAAGTCTAACGATACTGGTGCCTTTATTTGGTACAAGGGAGTAGGGCCAGACTCAAATAATTATATTACTGTGACTTCCATTGACGACGGTTTAACTGGAAGAGGACGTAAATTTAGTGGTCGAGAATCAATCGACAAAGAAGGATCCTTGTGGATAGTAAATGTCAACTTGAATGATGCAGGTTACTACACTGTGGTAGCCCTCGAGAAAACTGGAAGAAAAGAAATGAAAATTGGACACCTTCATGTATATGGTGAGTGATTTCTCTCTGACCTCAGAGTGTTGGGTAGGGTGAATTCTACTTATACAGGCCTGACAGTCCTGGATTCTGCCTCCATCCCCCTCTGCATCACATCCCAGGTTGGATTTGGGCATTCAGTGCAGGACATGCAAAGTAAAGACAAAATTCCTACAATCACAGTTCTCTTCCCAGATTCCAGCCCTGCAGACATGCACTGCAGACAGAAGGACCAGTCTGATGAGAGTCACTCAGCAGAGGGAGATCAATCTTAGTTCAGGCCTTGGGACTTTTCCCATGACAATGACCCTGGGAAAGACTCCAGTATAGCCTACCCGGAGGAGCCCCCTGAAATTCTCACAGATCAGCTCAGCATGGACAGTCTCTCTTTAGACCCCTGTTCCAGGGTTTCTGACTTCAGAGACCCTGGTGAGCCTGTGTCAGGTTGGGTTTGGCTTACTTAAAAGAACTGAGTGGGAGCAAATATCCCAGGTACTGAAGTCAAAAGCCTCATGAGCTCATGTTCATGAGCCAAGACTCAGCCCCAAGAGTCTTTTGAATAGCATGGAACCTGATCCTTCATCAGACACTCTAGGTGTGAAACACAGATGGTCAAGGATCATGCATCATTAGCTAAATGTTCTGGGGGACTTAGGAGAGAGAGTCCAGAGGAGTGTCAGCATCTTCAGGGTGAAAGAGAATAGAAAGGTTGCTCGTACTGGCTCCATGTTCACCAGGGGTCAGCTGAAGGAATTGTCTCTGGGAGATCAATAACAGATGCCTCTTATTTGGGCAGCTCCCCTATTCCAACACTTAGGTCAGGTACTACACTGACAACTTGCCTGACAAATATTTACCCTCCTTCACTGAGAATAAACTGAGGCACAGGAAGCACATTCAACAAAGGAGAGCCACACAGACCATGAGCAGCTGATCAAAGCCACTCAAGGTCTCTCTGCAACCATAGACTTAATTTCTCTACCTTGGGGACATATGAAGGAATCTTTGGATTCCTAAACCAACAAATTGCTTCAGATTCTATTTTCTTAAATTTCCTCTGCAAATAAGAATACCTTTTCATCTGTGGAGTGAAATAAAAATGGATTAATGGTCTATTTTTATTGCAGAGCCAAATTATTAGCAGTAACACTCAGAGTCAGTGCATAGAACACCCAGACTTCTTCCTAAGGTGACTGACCCACCCTGCCCTGCCCTGCACTTGAAATCACTTGTTTGTTTCCTGATGTAGGAAACATTATCAGCTGTCAAGGAGAAAAATTTGCCTTTCACTCCCCACTCTACCACTGAAACCAGCTCGGAGACCAAAATGTAAGAAACATTTAGTTGATTTTGATGGATTAGGAAGAAATTAATAGTGATTTAATTAATAAATGAATGATCCAAAATCTCTTTAGAGACTAGAACCTGGATGTCATGTCCTTGGAATCTCTGTGCCTCTAGGAGACTCATGTCTCAGATCCTCTTTTTCCTAATAAAATAGTCCTTCTTCCAATTGAGCTTAGGTCCTGTGTTTTTAATAATAATTTTCACATAAAGAAGAACTTTAAGCTTTTTCCAAACTTCTACCCCATGGCTACCTCATACAGATTACCCACAAGTGCCACCTTTCAGCAGGTCCATGCTCCCACTTGTTATAAGTCACTCATTTTGCATTTGCACAAGTCTTCACCTGCCCTCAGGGGAGAGAGAATGACTAATAATCAATGGCAGAGCACATGATTCTGCTGCCATAATTAGCTTACACCTGTCCTCTTTACTCTTTCCTAAATCATTTCTTAAACTTTGCTCTATCATTTATTGAATCACTGGCTCATTCAAGTCACACTCACCTGGAAAGTCCTGACCTACCCCTTGGACCAGAGACCTGAGTAGTCAACTTATAGCCAGCTTGCTTCTGGTTCCTATGTACCTTTAGGGTTTTCTATACATAAGATTATGTTATCTTCTCAAAAGCATTTTTGGTCCTGTCTGGTGACACAGTGGATAAGGCACTGGCCTGTGAACCCAAGGCCGCTGTTTCGATTCCCAGCCAGAACACACATAACCAGGTTGCAAGCTAGGTTTCCAGTCAGGTCTGTAGCTGAAAGCAGGTGAAAGGCAACCATACATTGATGTCTCTATCTTTCTCTGCATCTATCCCTTCTTCTCTCTCTAAAAACAACAAATAAAATATTTTTTTTACAAAAGCATGTTTGTTTAATTTTTACCAAATTGGATACAATTTATTTCATTTTTTTGCATCAATGTTGTGTTCAAACCTTCAAGTACTATGTTGAATATGTGGAAAACAGCATCTTTTTCTTGTTCATGATGTTAGTGAATGTTTTTGCATTCTCCATGGACTATTGTGTTAGCTATGAGCTTTTATGTATAGCCTTTATTGTAGCAAATAGATTTCTTATATTTCTATAGTCAATGTTTCTTCATTAAAATCATAACTATTTATACTAGATAATTTCACCATGATCTGAATCAATAGGCCAGGAAATAAAGTCTTAGTCAGACTGAGAATTATTTTAGATGGAGATCCTCCTGGTCTACTGTAATGAAGACTGGTTTGGGCCATCCTTACTGCCTAATAAGTATTTTAACCAAATGTAGATCATTTTCTACTTATTATAACCTCCCCTTGGCCCCAAAGATGGACAAATATGATAACCTTACCTTCCCAACTTACATTAAAGTTTACTTAAGGAGTGAGAAATGAAATATTGTAAAGTCAAAAAATTATAGGAAAAGCTCATAAAAGATCATGAGAGAAATATTCTACTTAATGGTGAGAATATAGCACACATGGACTTAGAAGCTTTATGTGATGCTACTACAGAGATGTCTGAGGGAACAGGTATGGAAATACCCTGGGGTTATATGGGGTCAGAGAGGAGATATACGTCTCTCCTTACATATTGTCATCTGAATTTAGACAATCGTTCTTCTGCACATGTCAGTACCATATTCTGGTGACTTCTACAGAGCTCACTGTGAACTGTAGTGGCTAAGATGTCTGAGGAAGCAGCATGGCTCCATGTCTCAAGCCCATTCTTAATCAGTCCCATTCTCTGTTTCTGCACAGACCCTGTGATATTTGCCAACTTCCTAGCCAGCAACAATACAATCGAAGAGAATGAAGACGCTGTGTTCTTGACCTGCTACACAAATTCCATCTCCATCCAGTGGTTCTTCAAAGGCATGAATCTCATGCTCACAGAGAGAATGAAGTTGTCCGATGACCACAGAACTCTCACCATTGATCCTGTCAAGAGGGAAGATTCTGGAATATACCAGTGTAAAGCCTCCAACCCCATCAGTTCTGTTAAAACTTGGCCCTTAATGCTACATGTGGAGTTTGACTGACTCTCCTTTCCTCCTCTTTGTTGTTAAATTCTAAATAAAAATTTTTGCATTGTATAATAGATTTGTTCTGAAGGTGAATAGTTCTTAAAATGTTTGCATTGAGTCAAACCACACTCAAAAATGTGAGCTGACTTTGCCATAAATGTTGACTTAAGGTCACACTTCAGACCAACCCCCACCTTGGTTTGGCCTCCTTTGTACCATAGTGGTACACTATGAACCACTTGTTCATAGTGAAGGTGACATTGTGCCCTTCAGAGCATGAGCAGTGGTCATGTGATAACCAATGGGGACAGGAGATGAGCTCACAGGATCCCTTCTGCAGGCAAACATGTGGTGGGCACCTGAAAACCATTGTAGATAAGAGAAGGGACAAGAAGACACCCATGTAGGGTAGCAGCAATGATCTTTGTCTTCCTCTTTGATGTCTCTAAAAAGATTTCCAAAATCTCTTGATTATTTTTATTTATATGGCAATAATATTATTTGCATAAGCTCAGTATATTTAGGTTCTTTTTGTTAATATGATGATAATTGGAAACTTGGTTAATAAAGCCAAGGCTTTAGCTCAAATGTCCTAGTTCAGAAGTGCCATTCTCCCACACTTGGGTAGGTATGCAGGATAGACACATAGGTGCTGGAAAGGATAAGTCCTTGAAGACTCAGATTAGTGTTCTAAGATGAGTACAAGAGGAAAAACCATATGTATTGGGTAACAAAAGAAATGAAAGATGAAATATGATATAAGAATTGAGGGAAAGGATATAAGCACCCATCAGGTGCTAGGAGTCTGAAGAGCAATGGAGGGTTGTAAGACTGTGGACACTGTGAACACAGACAAGTTAGTCATGAAGGAAATTGATGTGTGGGGTAGTCAGGGTAGCAAAGGGATTGGGATGGGGTCTGGTAAAGGTGGGAAATGCAGGATAAACTTAGGAATGAGGACAATATCAAAGGCCAGAGGTGCCCAATCTTTATTCCAACTCAGTGGAAGCATGTACAGCAGGCTTTCAAAGTTGTGGTCTGAGGGCCAAAGTTTGCACATGGCCTGGGAGAGCTGTGAATAGCTAAAACTCACTACCACACCATGAGATCTGCCTCAGCTAAGTCACAAGTTAGTTCTGTGCCAGGGGACTCATGTGTCAGTGAAGAAGGTTGACTAGGTTCCTAGAAAGAGGAAATATCATGGTTAATGGTGTGAGTGGTTGGGTTGGGGATTTGAGGGCCAGAATGACCTTGGAGTGGAGACTTTTCCTTCATTATTGACTAGTCACAATGAACACTGTGATTCCATGGTGACAGCTATGTGACAAGTCACAGTGCTTAAATAGTAGGTGCCAGTGGTTTAGGCCACCTGTCCTTCTCTAATCCAGGATATATCTTTTCCATCTGTGATGCATACTACTCTTTCCACCTGACCTTACATTGGTGGGTGTAATAGTACCCAAATCATAGTGAGGACTTGTCTACCTTGTCACATTAGAGCCCACCATCATACACTTTGACTCCTCTGAAGATTAAAAGCTGGTCAGGAACTCTTGTGCTATAACTGTAGAAGCCATGGCCTTACCCAAAAGCCTAGAATTCTTCATATAATTTGTCTCTTCACAAAGCAGTATTTACACTTCTAATATTGATTAGATGGGAGTACAAGTACAGCAATTTGTCACTTACTCTGGAGGGTAGATAGAGCATGGTCCAGACAGCTGGAGCCGTAAAATCCTTATAGATGTAACAGACCCCGGAATGATCACAGATGTTGGTATTCACACACTTTATGCTTTATTAAACTTCCCATATTTAAAGCTGGTCTTGTCACTGGTGTGACTGTTATCATTGAAGCCACTGTCTTAAAGCATCAACATGATCAGACTTCCACTTCCACCCTTCAACCACATGTGTTTTACTAGGGCATTTAGAAATCTTGCTGTTTTGATCATTCTTAGTGAGAAAGCCTGTAGATCAAACCATTAAGGATGACACTAGTAGTCAGTCTGTAGGGCTTTTATGACCTGATTGGTGAAGCAAGAGATAAGACTATCCATTCACATGGTAAAGTAGCTTGGGTGGGCCTGTAAATTGGGAGGGATAGATTCTCTGGGGATCTCCAAGGCAGATCAATCAGAGCTTGATGAAATATCAGTCATGGTATCAGCTGAGTCTGTGGGTGAAGGACCAGGGAAGAGACTATTGCCTTCACACACCCTGATGCCAGTCACTCATTTCCCAGTCCCTGTATACCATTGGATGCCTTTAGATTTTAATCCCAGCTAAATTATTAACCTCAATGTGCTCCTCCAGAATTTTTTAAAAGATTTTATTTATTTATTTATTTTTAGAGAGAGGGGAAGGGAGGGGGGCAGAAAGGGAGAGAAACATCAATGTATGGTTGCTTTTCACCTTCCTCCAGCTATGGACCTGGCTGATGACCTGGCTTGCAACCTGGTTATGTGGCCTGACTGGGAATCGAACCAACCACCTTTGGGTTCACAGGCTGGCACCAATCCATTGAGCCACACCAGCCAGGGTCCATTTTCCTGCTTTTAAATTTGAGAACATTGAGCTTTGACTTCCATTCAAGGTTAAGGTCTTGCTGCATCACCAATGATTTATGGTTCAGCAACACAAAGCTGATGCTAATACTTCCTAAAATTTCTTCCTAGCACTAAGAGACAAGCTATCCAAAAGTTTTCTCATTACTGTAGTCTTTAGGTTGATTTATTACCAAATGGGAAAGTGTGGACAAAACAGGGCCACATACTAAACTTGACAAGCTCAGGGGAGGCCTGTATGGTGGGACTTACACACTAAGAGGCCTAAAATAGCCACACTGTGAATGGCTGAGACTCTGAGGAAATGGCATGGCACCATATCTGAAGCCCATTCTCCATCAGTCACATCCTCTTTTTCTCCACAGAGCCTGTGACAGTGCCCACCCTCCTAGTAAGCAATAGCACCGGCACAAAGAATGGGAATGTTATGGTATCTGCAGTTCACATAGAGAATGAAGCTGTCTGAGGACCACATATCCTCACCATAGACCCTATCAAGAAGGATGATTCTTGGATATACCAGTGTGAAGTGTCCAACCCCATCAGTTCTGTTAAGGGTTGGTCGCTTATCCTGTATGTGAATTGTGGCTGACACTCTTTTCCCTCTCCTTCTTGTTAAACACTAAATAAAGATGTTTTGCATTATTATAATAAGTTTGTTTTGAAGGTGAATAGTTCTTAAAAGGTTTGCCTGGAGTCAACAAACACTCAGAATGTGAGTTCAGAATTGTCATTATTGTTGACTTAAGATCACATTTTACACCAACCCTCACTTTAATTTGGCCTCATTTTTACCAGAGCCTCAGTGAAGGTGACATTGTGTCCCTCATAGGATGAGTGGTGGTCATGTGATGACCAATGGGAGCAGATGATAAGCTCAAAGGACCTGTCCCTTCTGCAGGCAAATATGTGGAGACCACCTGGACAGTGTTGTAGACAAGGGGAAGGGACAAGAGGACACCCATGTGGATTGCTACAATTATCTTCATCTTTCTCTCTGATGTCTCTTAAAAGATTTCTAAGTTGTCTTGAGTATTCTTATTTATGTCAAAAAAATGCTTGCCTAACTTTTGTACATTTATGTTCTTTTTGTTAATAAGATATAATTGAAAAGTTTGGTAATAAAGCCAAGGTTTTTACCTCAAATGTCCTAGTTCAGAGTGATTCCCATGGCATTTGAAATGACGGTAGACTTTGCAAACCTATGTTTGACTTCTTTGGTGTTTTGGCTACTCTTTTTAAAAGGACATCACTCAAAGCTAGAGTGACTGCAGATGAAGTGGAAGGGTGAGGCTTCCTATCACCAATTGATGAGAGACAGAGAAAACAATACAAAAAGAGGAAAAAAAGAAGAACAAAGTGGATGCTTCCCACATAGTTTAGTGCATGCTACAATTTTTCTTTGGATATGCTCTTTGTGAAGGGGTTTGATTGCTCCTCCAATGATCACTGGATCTGACAACTTGGAGTGTTGGTTCCAGGTCACTTGGGAGTGGCTTTTGTGCAGGCCAATGTCAAATACTGTTGTTACCTTTTCCTCTGAAGCTTCCTTGAAACTATAAATAGTCTACAAGGTGTGACTGCCTCTCCTGGTCTTAGCTGTAAATGGAAAAATTAATCTGCTTTCTAAGATTAGCTTTTACCTGTACCAGAATGGGCATAGGTCAGCAAACAACCCAAGGAACCCTGGGATCCTTTTGGCCTGCCAACTACCCAATGGAAGTCACTAGAAAATCTCTGGTGGAATCAGAATGTTAAAGCTGGTGGATATCCATGAGAGTGAGATGCCATTCAGACTTCAGGGAAGGTGATGGGTGTCAACACATGTCTCAAAGACACAATGCTTAGCCTGTTCCAGGTTTTTCTCTCACACTGGCATGGGAGAGCAACTAGTACCTTCCAGTGTGGCCTCCAGAGCCAAGAGGTTGACCAGCCATGAGCCAGGGTGTGTGGAGATGTAGTTTTTAGACTTCTTTTGTCTGGGAAATTCCTTATTTCACCTTCCATTTTGAATGAGAGCCTTGCTGGGTAGAGTATTCTTGGTTGCAGGCCTTTGTTTCTCATTGCTTGAAATATTTTTTGCCATTGCCCTCTGGTTTGTTGTGTTTCTCTGGAGAAATCAGCTGATAACCTTATGAGAGCCCCCTTGTATGTTATTAGCAGTTTCTCTTCCTGCTTTTAGGATTTGCTCATCTTTGAACTTTGTCATTTTCATTATGATGTGTCTTGAAGTGGGCCTGTTTGGGACCTTGGGACCCTCTGTGTTTCCTGAGTTTGCATGACATTTCCTTTCCTCAAGTTAGGGAAGTTTTTTCTCATTACATTTTCAAACAGGTTTTTCTATCCCTTGCTCCTCTTCTCCTTCTGGTATCCTTAAGATACAGATGTTATTGTGTTTCATGTTGTCCTGCAGCTCTCTTAAACCCTTTTCATTCTTTTTCAGTTTTTTTTTTCATTTTGTTGCACTGTCTGGGAATTTTTTTCTACATTGACCTCCTCCAGCTCGATGGTTTAATTTTCTCCTTTCTCTAGTCTGCTTTTGATTCCTTCTACTATGTTCTTCAATTTAGAAATTGTATTCTTCATTTCCTCCTGGCTCTTATTAATGGTTTCTATGTCCTTTTTAATGCTGGTGCATTTCTCAGTAAGTTCCTTGTAGCTTTCCTGGAGTTCTTTGTAGTTCCCCTGGAGTTGTTTATAGTTTTCTTTGAACTTGCTGACCTCATTGAGCTTCTCTATCATCATTATTTTGAATTCCATGTCTGATAGGGTGCTTGCCTCTTTCATTTTGCATTCTTCCTGGAGATTCCTCCTTTCCATTTACTAAGGGTTTATTTCTTTGTCTCCTTATTTTAAGTGGCTCTTGTTTGTTTCTGCTTCTTAGATTGGTCTGCTTTGACTTACTGTCTTAGTGGTGTGACCTTCTGTGGTGTAGAGGTGCACTGTTTTTACTTTTGGATCTGCATTTGGTGATGTCAGCTGTTGTTCCAGTCTGGGCCTAGTCATCCAGTTGGAAATTACCAGAGATTCACTGTCTTTGTCTCTTTTAGTTATTAGTCCAATCAGACTGTGATCAATGGTCAGTTTTAGGCACCTCTGGGCAAGGCAGATTAATTTAGTTTTTAATCCAACCAACCTGTGATCTGAGGTCAGGTTTAGGCACTGCTGGGTGGGGCAGATTAATTCCTATGGGTGGGGCTGTAGCTTCCCATCAGGCTACTGCCTGTATGGGGGATGGGTCTGCACTGGACTCATCGGCTGCTCCCTTAGCTCTCCTTCTAAAGCCACTGACCCAAACTTTCCCCAGGCATCTCTAGTCCTCTTTGGCCTTTCTCTGCTGGTGCCCAGAGTAGGTGAGTGCCACTTTATTTTCATGCATGGTCCCTTTAAGAACTCAGTCTCTCTGTCAAGCCAGCTAAACCTGGTGGCTTTTTGCTTTTCAGAGCTGGGTGTTGTTTTACTCTCAGCTGTGTTGCTGTAGGCTGGGAAGCCCAGTTGGGGGTTTAGATCCCAGTTGGGGGTTTAGATCCCACCCTTCTCAGGTGCAATCTCTGGCTGCTGAGATGCTTCTCCATTTCTTCAGCTGCTGCCTTTGGGAGTCCCACCAGCCCTCTCCTGTCTCTGCACTTCCTACCAGTCACATTGTGATGAAGCAGCCTCTTCTGTTCTGTCTCTGGTTCTAAGACTTCTCTCCAGTTGGTGTTCTGCATGAGATGACTTCTAAATTAATAAATACAACTACCACATGACCCACCAATTCAAATTATGGTAATTCATATGAAGAAAATGTAAACACTAATTCAAAAGGTTATAGTGCACTTTTATTCATTACAGCCTTGTACCTTATTAATAATACATAAAATATGGGAGCAACCTAGGTGTTCATCAATAGATATATAAATAATATGCATGTATATGTAGCATATATGACACATATAGGTAAATACACATTTGTATTAAACATATTGCTCAGCTATAAAAGTGTGTGAGGTCTTATCATTTGTGAAAAAATATTCTAGATGGTCTTGGAGACCATTATATTAAGTAAAATAAATCTCTCAGCCTAAGTGCCCATCAGTTGATGATTGGATCAAAAAACTTTGGTACATTTACACAATGGAATACTATACAGCAGAAAGAAAGAAGGAACTCGTACCCTTTGCAACAACATGGATGGAACTGGAGAGTATTATGCTTAGTGAAATAAGCCAGTCAGTGAAGGACAAATACCATATGATCTCACCCATTACAGGACAATAATGAACAAAAGTAACAACAAGCAAAACAGAATCAAATATATGAATACAGTGAATAGGCCTTCAGTGGTCAGGAGGAAAGGGGTTGGGGGGAGGGGGGAGGCAGAGGCAAGGAAGGGGAGCAGTTTAGACAAGAACCTAGTATAAAGGAACCATGGACATGGACAATAGGTGGGATTGACTTTGGGGGCAATGGGTGGATGGGGAGGGGCACAGAGGGGAGCAAAAAGGGGATGGATGTAATGCAACAACAAAAAAATTAAATTAAAAATTAAAATTAAAATTAAAAAATAAATCTCTTAGACAAAGATAAATACTGTATGCAAACTATAAAAAGCTAGGCAAATAAACAAATAAAACAAAATAAAATCAAGCTCATAGATACAAAAAAATTAAAATATGGGTCAATTCCAGAATGTTATGAATAGAAGGAAGGTAAGCATAGGTTAAAGGAATTAAAGGGTGCAAATTTTTCTTATAAAATAAATATGTCACTGGTGTGTGCCAAACAGCATAGAGATATAGTCAGTATTATGTAATGACTTCGCACAGTGACAGAGGGTAAGCTAGACTATTGTGTGATCACCTTGTCATCCCCATGAATGAGTCACTATGTTGTTCACCTGGAACTAACAGACCATGGTGAGTTAATTATACTGCTATTAATAAAAACTGAAAAATACAGTAAGATTTCATCTCACACCCAGCAAAATAGCCATTATCAAAACATAGGAAATAACAAGTGTTGGTTACATTGAGAGCAGATCAGAATGCTTGATCACTGGATCAGAATGCAAAACAATCAAATATATTGATGATTGCACAACAATGTGAATGTATTTAATACTATTGAACTATACTTGAAAATGATTAATAGTGTAAATTTATGAGTATTTTACCATCATAGAATGTTTTTAGGAAATTATACCTCTTAATATAAATGTCAATGGTACATTTGAATACAGAATAAAGCCAGTCTAAGTACACCACCTAACTCTCTACTCAGGGATACCAACTCATTTTCAAGGGAGGCCACATCAGCCTCAAGATTGTTTTCAAAGGGCCAAATGTAATTTAGAACTATATAAATGTAACTACTCCTTAATAGATAAGTGAGCTGGGTAGAAACAGGTGCCTGGCCAGGGGTGATGGGGCGAATAAAACAAGGTGGAAGGCCAGATTCGGCCCCTGTGCTCTACATGGTAAGGGTGATTGAATTCCATCAGGGAAGAACACAAGAACCACATGTTTGTGCCTCTTAATATTGTTCCCTTTGCCTTAAGAACCAGTTAATGGCATTGGTTACTCTCCTCCTTCCTGCTCTTCTGCCACTGACTATGCGCTTCGACAGTAGGGCACTAACTCAGTTTCATAGCTTCAGAAGAGGCCAAAGATTATTAAACACAAACAGAGCTTCCATGGCCACCAAGGGAAAATGACTTGGGAAGTTCCCAGCACAGCTCATCTAAGATGTCTTCATCCTCATCCTCACTGACTTTATTGGTTCATTATTTTATACCATACGGTCTTTACTTCCCAAAACTTTGGATTCATAGGACCCTCCAGACTCAATTTTTTGACCAGTGTTTCTACACCTGCCAAACCTTTCCCCTCCCACTTGGGCCCCTTAGCTACTGAGAATTATTTCAGCTACTAGGAGCCTCCTTTGCCAGCAAAGGCTCTTGAAGGGCTCAGGGACCCCAGAACTACCTGAATTTAAACAAAATGTTTGAAACAGAATATGAACCTACAAACCACATCTATTTTATATTTATTATACCCAGAACTTCCGTTAAAGCAAAATATTCTCAAAAACCTCAATGTTCTTAATGCAGAGTTATTTTCTTAAAATAATTTTATTCAATTGTATTATAAAAACACATAATGTTATCTTTACTATTGTGAGCCAAGAATTCATGTAGAGTTCAGGAGTGATATATATATATATATATATATATATATATATATATATATATATATATATATATTATCCTTGATATAAAACAGATTGCTAGTATTTTTTCATCAGTAAAACTGGAAATCTCTACCCAATGATAAAAACACACCATTTTCTTTCCCCAAGTCCCCTCCAATGACCAATCTTCTTTGTTTCTTTAAATTTGAATATGTATATATGTATAAAATACTTTATATAAGTGGGAGATATCATCCCTGTTTTCTTGTGACTTATTTGTTTCATCTAGCATAATAACCAAATATACCTTTTCTTCCTAAGGCTGAATAATGTTTCATTGTATATGTACATACTGCACTTTCTTTTTCTATTTTCTGTGTATAGTCAATCCTGTTGCTTCCACCTCTTGACTATGTGAATAATGCTGTAATGGTTTTGGTGTGGTAATATTTTTTTTTTTTCAAAATCCTGCTTTCCATTTCTTTAGATATTAAAACAGAATAATATTTCTGGACCATGTGGTAAGTTTATATCTGTTTCTAGAAGAATCTGCAAACTGTTTTGCATTTCCTACACCAGTGGGTGTGAGTTCCAATTTTTCCTTCTTTGCAGAAATGCCAATTCAATAATTTTGACTATTTTTAATCATATTGTTTGGGCTTCTCTGTTGTTTTATATGCCCTAAATATTAAACCTCTAACATATACCTGAAATTTGCAGATACTCTTTCATTGTTGTTGTTTTTTTCTCAATTTTTTTCTTTGATAACCAATAGATTTTAAGCATGATATGGTATCATTTTCTATTTTCCTTTCTTCCCTAAACTTTGAAATCATATCAAAATAACCATTGCAAAATCCAATACTTGAAGCTCTTCCCTTGGGTGTTCTTCTGTGAGTTTTATAGTTTTAGATCTTACTTTTAATACTTTAATTCATTTTTGAGTAATTTTTTGTATGTGGTATAAGACTATTTTATACATGAATATCAATTTTTTTTCAAAATGTTTTTTTTTTTTTTTTTAAGTATGACTTTTTAAATTGTAAGCTGTCTTTTTTTCATTGAGTGGGCTTGGTACTCAATGATGATTTGATCATATAAAGGAGAATTTACTTATAAGCTCTCTATTCAGTTCTATTGATCTATGTGTCTGTCTTTATACCAATACCAGTCCATTTTTATTTAGTGTTTAAATGTGTTTTGAAATCAGAAATGCAAGCCTCTAACTTTGATTTTTTGAAAAAAATAGTTTTGGCTCCTCAGGATCTCTTAAAATATCATAGAATTTGAGAATGATATTTTAAGTTTTTTTAGAAAATACCATTGGGGTCACAATTTGTTACGTTGAATTTGTTGATCACTTTGAGTAGTATGGACAGTTTAATGATATTTAATCTTGCAAACTATAGTTTTGCTGCTAAAGAGATTGGATTTTCAAAGAAGTGGTTGCTCTATTCTTTTTTCCTCCTGTGATATATTCATCCTTAACACTCTGAAGGGATTCATTCTACTTTCACACCCAATTCAAACTCCCTGAGGTGAGGACAGGACAGGGCTTTTGAGACTCTAGATACAGGAGATGTGAAAGGAGATCAAGAAAGCAAGACTTCCAGATTTTGTTACACTAGATGAATGTGACAGTGGTAACTCTATTCAGTAGTCCATCCTCTTTTTTTTACCTACTCTAGCTCAAATAACACAATTACATTTAGTAAGAAATAAGAACCTTCTTCAATAGAAAACATTTCCTTAAAAAGTTTGTGGCTGATTTATTGGACACTTCACTGATGTGTCATGAATATTGGAAAGTCATCCGTGAGAAATCTAATCAAGTTGTCCAATAGTAATTCTAAATCTTTGTCTTTAATAATGAAATATAAGTGCCACTGTGGAAGATATTGTGCATGTGTCTGTTAGCTTCAATTCCAAGAATGACTTCAGAACTGAAGGTTCAGCTAAATACCAAGTTAAGAATCTGCTTTGAGCAAATTGTATACCCAGAAAGTACTCCCAGCTGAGGAGCCATGGCAGCAGTGCCCAGCTCCATTTTCATTTCAATGTCCCCATCCTGTAATCAGAGTGTCTGGATGCATGTCTGGCAACAAAACTGTGCAAGAGAAAGGGAAGCAATGGGACCTTTGTCTTAAATTTCCTCCATAGCTTGCACAGAATGGTGCACCTGAGCAGAGGGAATCATTGAGTTCTTTTCATTAATATTGATAGGAACACTGAGCAAACTTCATGTGAGGAAAATGACAAACCCTAAACACCAACATTGTTCTGGTCCTATATGCATTTTTACCTCACATGTAAAGGAGCAGATGCACAAAATTTCAAACATATTCTCTTAAGAACCTGGACTATGTGAGTAATATGATGACTCCTATAAAGGACAATAGGGTGCAGTCCCCAGTTCTTGGTCATGTGCACCCAGTGCCTTCACTGCCTTGTGATCAATCAGAGACCTCTGGGACACACACAATACAGAACACATTCTTGGCTTTGTTGTTGTTTTTGTAAACTCTATGTCTGAAAGAAAGTCCACAAGCAGGATACATGATATTGGAAAATAAACATTGTTTTCTGGGTTACATTATGCTTTTCTGGCTCTGGTTGGCTTTTGACCATTGAGCAAAATTTTAGACAGATCTACAGTCCAATTGCCCTTTAGAACCAAGGAGACTGCCAATGGGTACAAGGGGTAAGGTCCTGGGCAGGAAGAGCAGGAAAATAATAATAATTAGGGAAGCTCAGCAGAGAGAAATGGTGTTAGAAAGAAGAAATTAAAGAAGAAATAGGGAGTGGTGCAGATTTCAGAAATAGACTAAGAACTGTATATTTTTTGTTTGAGAGGCCCACCCACTGGGGAGAGTCACTAAAGTTAGAAAATTGCAGTCACAATGAAAAGAGAACAGTTCTTCCAAATGTGGGTATGGTCTTGAAAGGCAAGTTGCCTTTTTGGAAGAAAAGAATAAGATCTTTAAAGACTTAGATGAGTGTCTATGATACTGAAACCAAACATTGCATTTGTAAAATCCATGAGGGATATGCTCTTCTTTACATGGGAGAAATATAGAAAAAAAAAAAAAAAAAGCATAGAAAAAAGTAAAAGAACAGTGTGTAGGAAGCGTGGTTTTGTAAGAATAGTTGGGGTGGGGAGAATGGATCCCTAAACAGAGGTGTCCTGAGGCACATGTTCCTACTTATTCCCAAGGGCACCGCAGCCTATGTTGTGAGGCATGATGGCCCAGGGAAGTGAGAGATGTGATGCTGGGAAAGGAATAATGAAAAACTGAGGATGAGAGAAAGACTAGCAACCACTGAAGGATGACATTTCTAGGAAGCCAGGAAGGATGGGAAGGCAGTGGGGCCATGCAGTCTGGCTGATGGCTGGAGAGGAAGTGGAACATGATACTAAAGAGGGATAAAGTTATAGGCAGAGAGGCAGGTTAAAGAAGGGGAATGGTGGAAAGGTGGGTAAGCTGGTGTTAGGGAGTTTTGCAGGCTAAAGTCCAGGGATGGCATTTTTTAGAGTACAAGTTAAAGTGTCTGGCTTAGACCAGGGGAGACTGTTGCTCCTTCTCTCCCCAAGGTGGGTCTGGGGCAAGCATATTGAGTTGCACCCAGAAACTCAATAGAATCACAAAATGTTGCTTCCTCAGTGCCCCAAGTCTTCTTATCCTGGGGAAATAATTTATGGTCAGAGCCCTCAAATGACATATTGAGGCTGAGGAGGAGCCTAGTAGTGATTGTTGGGGTACCTGTTGGAAGAGGACAGAGGTAGTGTTTTTGGAGCTTACTGTGTCTTTATGTTTTTGATAAAGATTGTATCAAATATATAAGTGATTGGAAGTCTTTCTATCTATAAACATAAATGTTTTTCTATTTATTTGTTTTAATTATTATTTTCAGAAAATTTGATAATATTCAGTGTATATATCTTCAATATACTCAGGAAATTTTTTCCTAAGTATTGTGTTCTCTCTGATTCTATTGCATATGAAATTGTTTGCTTAATTCCATTTTGGGATTGCAAATTGTTGTTACAAAGAGATGGAAATAATAATGACTATTGATTTTGTTTTTTGCTACTTGACTGGATTTATTAGTTGTAAGTGATCTTTGTGTGCAGATGGCAGAATATCTAGTGTTTTTCACATACAAGATTATGTCACCTTTTGAAAAGATAATTTTTCTTCATTTTTAAAAAAATTGGCCCTGGCTGGTGGCACAGTGGATAAGGTGTTGGCCTGCGAACCAAGAGGTCACTGGTTCAAGTCCAGGCCAGGACACATAACCAGGTTGCAATCTAGGTCTCTATCCAGGTCTGTAGCTGGAGGAAGGTGAAAGGCAACCATGCATTGATGTCTCTCTCCTTCTCTGCCTTTCTTTCTTCCCCTCTCTCTAAAAATAATGAATAAAATATATGCATATTTAAATTGAATGCTACTTATGATATCACTTTGCCTAGTTGTGCCATCCAGGGCTTCCCATCCTGTCCTATGTAGAATAAGTGAGGAAAAAATGCTTTCACCTTGTTTGTAATTTTATTAACTTTTTGTGTTTGTATAAGGGGGATTGTGTTAACTATGGGTTTTCTTGTCTGGCCTTTACTGTCTCAAGTATTTTCTTCTATTCCTCCAGTCCCTGTCTTTTGTTAAAATTATAAAAACTTCTCTCTCTAGAGTTATTTCAACTTGTTATTCAATTTGCAGGCCAGAAAGTAATGTCCTGTTCAAAATGAAAAAAAAAAAAAAAAAAAAAGATAAATATTCAAATCAAGTTCATGAAGACTAGGTTGGGCTATCTTTATTGAATCATAAAGTATTAACAACAAGTAAATGCCTTCCCACAAACTACAGATTCTTTGGTCCCAGAGTTGGACAGAGGACATAAAGCTTTCTTCCCCAACATATACAAATATTTACATAAGGAGTGAGATTTTTTAAAGTCCAATGAGTTCTAGGAAAAGATCAATAAAAAGTCACAAGAGAAAATGTTCACCTGATGATGAGGTTATAGGACACATTGTCTGGGAAGGGGTTCTTTGTGCTGATAGTACAGAGTTGTCCATGGGGACATTTTTGGATTCACTCTGGGGTGATCTGGGATCAGAGTGAAGGTCCAGCCCTCTCTTTACATGTTGACATCTCAAAATAGGCACTTATTTTTCTGCAGAGGTGAGGACCATCCTCAGATGACCTGTACAAATAACTATGCACTGTGAGCGGCTGAGATGTTGAGGGTGCATAGTGACCCCAATTTCCAAGCCCACTCTCTGTCACATCTTCTCTTTCTCTACAGAACTTGTGAAAATGACCAGTTTTTCTAGCTAGCAGCACCTCAGTCACAGAGCATAAGAACACCATGGTGCTGCTGCTACACAGTGTCCTCTCCACTCAGTGGTTTTACAGCAACAAGAGCCTGAGACTCTTTAAGAGGATGAAACTGTTCTGTGGCTACAGAACCTTCACCATAGACCTTGTCAGGAGAAAGGATGTGGGAATTATCAGTGTCACTTACCCCATAGTTTCCGTGAAAATGAATCCCTCAAACTGGGTGTAAAATATAAGTGACCCTTTTTCCTCACCTTTTCTTTTTTTAAGATTTTATTCATTTTTTTTTTTAGAGAGAAGGGCAAGGGAGGGAAGAAGAAAGAAAGAGTAACACCAATGTATAGTTGCCTTTCACCTGTCTCCAGCTACAGACCTGGCTGGAGATCTGGCTTGCAACCTGGTTATGTGCCTTGGCTGGGACTTGAACCAGCAACCTTTGGGTTTGCAGGTCGGTGCTTATCCAGTGAGCCACCAGCCAGGGCTCCTCACCTTTTATTAAACTCTGAATACATTTTTTTCACTTTTTAAATTGATTTGTTTTGAATGTGGAAAATTTTTAGAAGACTCACATTGAGTCAGTAAGTGCTCCATAATAAAAGCTGACATTGTCATTGTTGTTGAATTAAAGTTACATTTTACACCAGATCCCACTGTTATTTGGTCTCAGATGCACCATCTTTACCATGCAGGAAACACCAAGTCCCTCAGAGTAGGTGCGGTTGTCATGTTCTGACAAGTGGGAACATGTGATGAACTTATGGAAATCCCAACTTTGTTTCTTTTCCAGGGTTCATGTGGAGGGCACCTGGACGCTATTGTGGACAATGAGAATAAACTATAATACACCTATATGGATAGTACCACTGATTTCTCTCTCTTTTTTGACTTTTTCCCCAAAATTCTAAAGTCTTCATGAGTATTCTTATTCTCATGGCAGTAGGCTTCTTTGCATAAGTTTAGCATTACTCTTCCCTTTTATTAATAAAATATCGGAATTGTTAATACAATACAGCTTTGGATCAAATGTCCATGTTCAGAATGATGTCCAAACAATCAGAAATAATCTCACTCTTTACAAAGCTAAGTTTGACCTGATGGTTATTTTGGTATTTCTTGGAAACAAGGTCACCATCTGAAACTAGGGAGAATGCAAATGAAGTGTGAGAAAGAAGCTTCCTAGCTTCAAGAGGTGGTTAAAACTCCCTTTTTACATTTTTCAAAAACCTGCATTAGAGCGAACTACACGGTGAATGTCAGGTTCTCTTTATTTCAGTAACTTAATCGGGACAAAGACAATAACAGCAGCCATATTGTAGGATCAGTAATACTCTTGTTGGTTGAATATGACGTTTGATAAAAGGGAAGAAAAGGTGACTGCAAAGAGATATAGAAAACTGCAAAAGCACAGCCTCCTGTGGGATGAAATCCTGGCTCTGTTCTAGGGCTCTCAGATATTTTGCACCTCTGCCTATGTTGTTCAGAGCTGACACCTTTTCATAAATTGCAGGACCTAATAGAGATGCAAACAGATTCATGGCTGAAAGATATTTAGTTGTATTTCCATCCAATGTGAAGAAACCAATTTTGGTATGACCTAGAAGCCTTAATGTTTCCTCAGAAGCAGAAGCCATTAGACAGGTTATTTCTGACAATAGGCCTCTCACATCTATTTTTTAGATCAGTCCATTAAGAATGTAGTTGCAATGTGGTAATTGGTTATTCATTATCTGGTCCTCTGAAACATACATAAGTCTTTTTGAAAGTTTCTTGCCAGTGTTAACCAAAGAATATGTCTCAGATAACAGGGCTCATTACTTACAATTGTAATTTTTCTGGTGTTCCTATGTCCCAGTCTATCAGGAAGAGTAGAAAAGCCTACCCTGGATGGCGATGTCAGAATATAGAAGGACCACCTGTTAGAATTTTATGAAAAATTTTGCTATGCTTTTGTGTAAAGTCAATTAGCAAGCACAGATGGCTATGTTTCCTTTTGTTCTTAAAATCTCTCCAGCCTTGAATCAGAGGTGTTGAGTTCTGTCTCACTGCCCAACTGCATGGTTTTTACTAAAGTCTTACTTTTATTTTTAAATTTGCTTCATGCATGTTTTACTTTAACATAACCTTCCTGTAACTAGCTAGTCATGTCATATTAACCAAAGTGTTAATACTTAGTATATTTTAAATCTTCTAATTTTTTCTTACATTGCTTATATTTTTAAAAAAAGTTTGCAACTGCCTTGCCTTTCTCCTGACTTGATCTTCACAGCAGGAGATGACCTGACTTCCCAGATCCTCCTGGGCCCCAGGTTGTCTCAAAGCAGCCTTGGCTCAGATCTGCAAAGATGTGCCAACATGAAAGGACACGTTTCCACAGCAGCCTAATTATCAACAATGTTCTCATTCCATATCCATGTTCCCTGCACCTTCAAGGAACAAGATCACAAAGATTAAAAAGAAACTCTATCATGAAACTCAACTATTTTAGTAAACATGCAGGTCTGTGATGTCAGCCACCCACATGCCTGCATTGAGGGAGCCTCTTTCAAGCCCTCTCTGACCTGCAGCTCAGGGTAGACATCACTGTCCTCATTCTTTGTATTCTTTGTTGTTTTTTACAAATTCCACATGTCTCTCCAAATTTCTCCTGAATGGCTCTCCTTAGAGAGCCTGCAACCTGAATTGGGAAATGGATGTAAATCTCATCTTTGGTTCTATGTCTTTGTTGTTCCCTGTGACCTCCTGCAGATTTGACTGAGACCTTTGGGGACCTGGCCAGGGGTGGATTGCGTGCAAGCAGAGGTGAACACAGAGTGAAGTCCTGGAGGAATGGGGTCTGCTCAGGGTCAGGATGAGAAATTGTAAAACCTGGGAGGCATTAGAGTGTTAGCTATTGTAATGTTTCAGGGGACCTGATGGAGCCATGAATAAGGGTAAGACATAGGGTTAGGAGAAAGGATAATATTTTGAAGACTCAGATTAGTTTTCCTGACATTGGAGCAAATGGAAGCACCAGATGTAAAAAGCTGACAGTAGTCATGAGACAAGGTATGTGGGATAGAAAAAATAATGATAAGAAGAATTAAGGTTGGCATTTTCTAAAAGTTAGGAAAAGGATAATGGAGAGCAATCTCTCAATGGGTACAGTGTTTTTGTTTGTTTGTTTTAAGATTTTATTTATTATTTCCAGAGAGAGAGGAAGGGAGAGAGGCAGAGAGGGAGAGAAACATCAATGTATGGTTGCCTTTCACCTGCCTCCAGCCATGGAGCTGGCTGTAGATCTGGTTTGCAAGCTGGTTATGTGCCCTGGCTGAGGAATTGAACCAGCGACCTTCAGGTTTGCAGGCCAGCACCTTATTCATTGTGCTACCAGCCAGGGCTGGGTACAGTGTTTTATAAGATTGATTAATATATTTTAGTACTAGGTAGATGTGGTGGCTGCACAACATTGTAACTACACTAAATGCCACCAAATTGTTCATTTTGAAATTATTAATATTATTATGTAAATTTACTCACAAAATAATTATGCTGAATTAAAGAAAAAATATTAAAAAGAAAACATATTACATGATTTTATTTATATAAAGTTTCAGAAAATGCAAACTTATCTGTTGAGAAAGAAAGAAAAGGAGTAACTGTTAAAACTCTGGGGGTTGGGTGGGGAGCAGAGGAAGGGATTACAGATGCATGTAATAGACTTATGGTGAAATGAATACACATGGAGTGTGTATACATGTCAACACTTACCAAATTTCAATCTTTACATATGTATGTTTTATTGTCTGTTACTTATAGATCATTCAAGCTATGATCCATGAATAATGCCATGAATTACCTTTGTGGTCAGGAGGGGAGCATATTGTTTCTCTATTATTGCTGTTTCCAAGTGGGCTGACCCTCAATGCGCTCCCACAGGAGTACAATACTGACAAGACTGGCCATTTTATAGCACTGACTATGTACTGGGTACCTCAGGTGTATTAGCTCCCTTAATCACCAGAGTGAGTCAGTAAAATTTATTTACTTCCTTCAACTCTCCTGCCTCCTGGCCTCTGCACAGGCTGTGTGCTCTGCCTGGACCTCTCATTCCTGCCCCTCATGAGCTCCATGTTTGCCTGGGTCCATTCTCTATTAGATGCTCCTCTTTAAAAAGTTTTAACTGAACCTTCATCTAGATCAGAATTCCAGTTATGTGAGGTCATAATGCTCCATATTTTACTCATTTAACAATGATCATACTTGTAAACTTTTTACTCCTTCATCAAAGAACCCTGACCCTGTGCTCCCTATCTCCCTGATACCTCTAATCACTAGAGAAAAAAAACAGACAAAATCTCAGTCCCCAGAGGCCTGACATGCTGGTGAGGGACTCACACAATAATCTAAACAACAGCAGCAAATATAACATATGACAGTATGTTAGAATAAATTAAGGCATACTTAGAATGATTTTCTTTTTAGCAATAAAACAGGTTGGTTCAGCAAAGGGGATGTAAATTTACCGGAGATAAGAGTTCAGAAGATGAAAGTAGCTGAATTCAAGAAGTGCTCAGAAACTTTGCTTTACTCCAAGTGAGATGGGGAGTCACTGGAGGGTTGAAAGAACAACACAAGATGTGAGCCATCTGCTTTTTCAGGAAAAAAAATGTGTTGCCACTGGAAATTTTAATTTTAGGATATTGATTTTAAGCTGTTTATTAGGAAACCACCCTCAGAAATAATGATTGAGCCTCCCTACATTCCTGACAGGAGATTCAGGCAGAAAATGTGCTTCCAAAGAAAACTTATGATGTTTTTAGGCTTCTTTGATTACATGAAGGTAAATCAAAGGGCTTCAGGAACACACCTATTGTCTTGATCTCCCCTGCGTCCCACTGATCCTAAATTGCTCAGAATAAAGTACTCTCACCATGTAGGCTCTGCACTTCTAAACTACCTATAAATTGCTCATTCTGACTTCTGTAACATCAGACCCCATTTTACCTTCTTTCTCCATTGTCCAAAATGTGCTATACACCCAATGTTGACTCACAGTCATTAAGATTTTTATGCTTATGTGAATTCTTCATGACTTTATGTTAACTTTATTACTCTGCTGATCTGTGTCTATTAATTAGATAATTAGCCCAAACAAACAAACAAAAAATTGAGAAGGTGGCAGTCTGTAGTACTAATTTTTAGCCTTCACATGAGCCAGGATTTGTGAGGCTGCTGGGTTGCAGGCAGGGAGCTCAGTGAGAAGACAGGTGCAGTCATCAGGGGATAGGTGGGAATGGTTGAAGTAATGTGAAAATCAGTGTCAATTTCTGAATTTGTTCTGAGCACTGAGTCAAAAAATTTTCTGAAGAATTTAATATGGGTAGTAAGAAAAATAGAGGAGTTGTGAAAGAGATTCAGAAATATCCTGGAGGAGCACATTGAGGTCAATAATTTGGCTGGGATTAAAAATCTTAAGGTATCCTGAAGTCTCTTTTAACTATGAGTTGTCAAGTAAATAGTTGGACATCAGCAATCATGTCCAACTTTTCTTTTTCACCACTGCCATGTGCCCAGTGCCTCAGACAGTGCTTGGTAGGTTTATACTATGAGCTCATTATACATTAACATAATCTACAAATGATCAAGCAATGAACAATCAAAATGGCTCCTGGTCATCCATACACACCATTTCTTATTGACTAAGAAAATACTGCATTACCATAAAGTTATCCCAACTCAAGTGGACTCATAAAAATTCTGTTGTGGTTTAAATATTTTTTACATCGACAGCTAAACATTCCAAGCTTCTGATCTAAATGCAGTCTTTCTGGTGACCTGCCCTCACTCTCCAGCTACCAGAGCCTGTCAGGAGTTGCCTCATGACAATATCTTCATTACCTAATTACTTATAATATTTCAAAAGATTTAGATTCTCAAGGTGGGGTCACATTCCCAGAGCCATACAGCCCGCAATTGGACTCAGATATGTCATGTATTGTGTATGGAACTTGGCATTTATGCTCCATTATTTTTAGGTTTCCTCATATCAAGGGGAATAAAATGTTAAAGACATTTTCTCCCCAAATCCTGAGAATCCAGCTGTGAATGAAATGCAGTTTCTGGGGTCTACTTGTGTGTAATTTGGAACCTGGAAATGAGATGGGGCTATTACTTCTGCTACTGTGTTGAATGATGGGTGGGCTGTGGCAGAAACAGATCTATTTGACAAAGAAGGTTTTTCTCTCCCTCTGAGAGGGGCTGTGGCAGTGCAACCTTGAGACCAGACTTCCAGTGGCAGCTCCCTCACTTCCATTTCCTTAGCGATTTAGTGGTTTTACAAATACTGATCCTTTGTGTTAAAGACTTTCTTTACAAATGCTATTCATGGCAGTTTTACTTTTTTTTTTTAAAGACTTTATTTCATTATTTTTAGAAAGAGGGGAAGGGAGAGAGGCAGAGAGTGAGAGAGAGACATCAACGTATGGTTGCTTTTCACCTGCCTCCAGCCACAGACCTGACTGGAGACCTGGTTTGCAACCTGGTTATGTGCCCTGGCTGGAGAATCGAACCTGCGACCTTTGGGTTCACAGGCCAGCACCTTATCCACTGTGCTAGCAGCCAGGGAGAGTTTTACTTTTAACAGCCAAAACAGAAAGCAGCGTGAATGTCCATGAACTGGGGAATGGTTAAATGAGTTTTATACATCTTTACAATGGACTAGAAATAAGGGATAAAAATAAAGAATTATTTCAAAATGATCACGATGAGTTAAGAAGTCAACCTTCACTGAAAATTACATAGTTTATGTCTTAAATCATGAAAGCTCTAAAAGGTGCTAACTAATTGATAATGACAGAGAGCAGATGAGACTTCTATAACACTGGGCAAGAAAGTGGGGAAGGAGCCAAATAAAAAACATACAAAGGGGCTGAGGAGACTTCAACAACAAAGGAAGTGTTTATTACATCCACTGTCACAACTTCCCTGGTGCATCCATCTGGCAAAACTTAATAGATTGTGTAATTTCAATATGTGAAGCTTATTATATGTCCATTGTAACTCAAACATATGTTGAAAATTATGTACAACCATGAAATATTGCTTAAAGTATAAGTTCATTAGAAAATACAAAACTCCAAAAAATAAAATAAAAGTCTAACTCTAACTGTAACCTGGCATTTCCTGGCACAATTTTCTGCTTGTCTGTCCACAGGGACTTCTGACTTCACCTCCGCAGCACCCACAGCTCAGCAGAATCACATCTCAGCAGCATCACTCAGTCCGCAGGGCAGGACTTGTCACTCTCTAATCTCTCCACACTGGATACTGTCAGTTTTTCCATCCAGCCAGGAATCTTTCCACCAAATTCTAGCTCCTCCTGGAAGCTCTCTATTACCACCTGCTGCCCCTCCATGGGAAAATGGCCACTTACACTTCATTTCTCAAACAAGAGTTTACTTTCTCAGAAGTGCTCTCTGTGATCCCCACACCAACTGAGAGTCAAGTACATGCTTTGGATGCACAATGAAGTTTTCTTCACTGCCCTTCTTTGGTTTAGAATTTAATTTTTCATGCTGAAGTGTATCTGAGAGCCAGTGTCTCTTTTACAGATTAAACTTCATGAGAAGATTACCCACATACATTGTTTTATGTGTGGGGAGATGCCAAGGCAGCCCAAGGCCTAACATATCACAGATGCTCACTAAATGCTCACTAATTGGATAGGAGAAAGTGCACAATGGAAGCCTGTCTCACCGTGTGACATGGTAGGTGAGACCATGTTCATTACAGACATGAAGAAATAGGTGTCAACATGGGAGGGGGGAGATCTCCAAGGAGTCCAGATATTTCAGGATTCAACCTTTACTCCTTGTTTAGTCAGGAGAGGGAAGCAGAACATGCTAACATGGATAGGATGCACACTGCCCTCCTTTTTTCCAAGAAAATCACAGCCCTCTATTGCAAACTTGAAAGTGACCTCACAACTTCTCAAGGCTGGAACAACAGCCTGTGTCCCTTTGTAACAGGGACCTTTCCTGGCAAATACTCTGGATCCTTCACTCAGGTAGTGTTTTTACCAGAGATGGGAGGAGCCCACTTTGACTTCAAAACCTCAGGGAGTAGCTCCACATCCCTAAGGCCTTTGGTTGTAAAACATCTGCCCGTGGTCCCTGCAGACCCCTCTCCAACCCCATATTGTCCTGGGAAACAAGGGGCATTTCCTATGCAGCAGGAGAACACAGACTCTGTGGTTACTCCCATCTCAGATGAGCTGAGGGTCCCATGGGGGCCTCCACTCCTCTAGCAGCAGAGCCCATGGGGCCCCTTGGGTGAGTTTCCATATGCAGCTTCTCCAGCTCCTGGGCTCTGTGGGGAGGCTAAGAACAGATAGTGGGCAGGAACACATATGATGTGGATTCATTACCTGTATGCTGTGATGAGGGATATACCAGACATTCTGGGCATCAGCACTTCAGGCCAGAAGCCTCTCCCAAAAACCTCAAAAGGGTCCTTTTTTGAAACCTTAGGGACAGAAATGTCCTTTGGATAGAGCATGTTTTCCTAAGTAGAAGGTTCTCCTGATAATGAACTCAAAATATTCAGGAAAATATCTGTCCTCTCATTGGACTCACCCTGCCCTAGGATGGAGTTGGGAAGCCTGGGACCCATGGGAACAGAGCCCTGACTGAATGGCCTCTCAGCCTAGAAGTCAGAGCCCATCTTTGTCCAGGGCTCAGGGTCAGCTCTCACTCTATAGAGTGTGGTCAGCAACCCTGGTGCAGCACCTGACACTGGCTGCAGCTCTTTGCCTTCCCTGCAAAGGCAGACATTGAACCTCACAGACAACACATGGGAGACTTGCACTTGAACCTGACTTTGGCTAAAGGGGTGGACAAGAAACCTTATTTTCATCTCTTCCTCCAAAAGGCCATTTTGCAGCCCTCCCTTATGTCTCTTCTGTCCTACCTTCTCTGTCAAGTGGCTGTGAACAAAAATGGGGCAATTTGACAAACTCAGGGAGCCAAATTCACCACACAGGATAGTCTGGTCAAAAAGTTTTACCTGGACAGGTGATAGCAATTAGTTACTTCCAAAGTCTATGGCTTTCTTAGCAAAGAACATATCAGCTTAAGTACACCCTGAGCACAGTTCTTACGCATCTTGGATCACCTACCTCTGACACATCCTTAGGTGCAGAGTTCTCTTATCCAGCGCCCACCTGCCAAGTCAGAATCTGCATTTTATCAGAATCTAGAGGGCACCCTGTGCACAGTAAGGGAAAGGCTATGCCAAATTCCAATCATGGCATCTCATTATTGATTGGCATCCATGTTAGACAGAGAGCTCTTTAAAAAGTATTTTTTGAATGTGACCTGAGCATCAAAATCTTTGGAATGTTTCACAGCTGATCTGATGCACAAGTTGGGTGATAAAATCCCTGTGACCAGTTTTCATAGATGTTGCCAAAACTCTCACTCTGAAAAAAAAAAAAAAAAAGGGGGGGGGGGGGGCAGGGAATGTAAGAAAAAAAGAAAAGAAATAAGGTGGAGGATTGTGGGGGAGGCCATAGTGTACCTGACAGTTGTAATGAAGATTGTGTGTGTGTGTGTGTGTGTGTGTGTGTGTGTTCAGTCTTTAGCAGTTTCCATAGAACAGAAATGTAGACCAATGGTAAGCAAAATGAAGGGAGAGCAGGAATTGAAATAAGGAAAGGGTGAGGGAGAGTGCTGGGAACAGGTTCCACCCTGGCTCATGTGACCAGGGAAGTAATCTTGCATCAAGGAAAGGCTTAAGTACAGAGAAGAGAGAGCAGATCCCACCAGTGTGTGCAGAAGTGCCCATCAGCCTTCCTGGATCTCAAGCTCTTCTCACAGAGGAAGGGAGAGAGAGAGCAGTCAGCGGACACCATGGAGTCCCTCTCAGCCCCCACTGGCAGAGAATTTCTTCTCTGGCGTCGGCTACTGCTGATCGGTAAAAAGGGGACAATTCCAAAGGGTAGGCTGGAGGATGGGAGATTGAAAGCTGCTGAAATCTCTTGGGGACTGAGAACACAGAGGGAACAACAGATTTCTATGAGGAACTGAGGGACAGGTCAGAAGAGATTAGGATGAAGGGGGTGTGAGCAACAGGAACATCTCATGGTCTGGAAGTTATGAGGAACAGGAAAAGCTCAATGGCTACTCACTTCCTAAGTTCTTCATCACTGAATATTAAATTTTATTTTATTTTTTGATTTTTTAAAATTTAATTTAATTGTTGTTGTATTATATCCATCCCCTTTTACTACCCTCGGTCCCCTTCCCCACCTACCCACTCCCCCACAAAGTTAATCCCACTTGTTGTCCATGTCCATGGTTCTTCCATGCTAGTTTCTTGACTAAATTGTTCCCCTTCTTTGCCTCTTCCTCCCCCCACCCCCTTACCCTTGCCCACTGAAGGCCTATTTACTGTATTCATGTATCTGGTTCTGTTTTTCTTGTTGTTTGTTTTGTTCATTATTGTCATGTAATGGATGAAATCATATGGCATTTGTCTTTCATTGACTGGCTGATTTCCCTAAGCGTAATACTCTCCAGTCCATCCATATTGTTGTAAAGGGCAGGAGTTCCTTCTTGTATAAAATGTACCAAAGTTTTTTGACCCAATCATCCATGGATGGGCACTTAGTATTGAATTTTAAAAACTGATGATAAAAAAAAAAAAAAAAACAACAACAAACTGATGATAATAATAACTTACGTCAGGCAATACTAAAACTTTTAAAATCAAGAATGCTAAACATTGTTCTCACCAGCAATGCTAGAGATTAGCAAATATGCGGAAGGTAAACAACCCTGGGATCCCTCATTCATTTGTTCATAATTACTTGCAGCCTGTTGCAGGCTCTGGGGGTACAGCAAGATAAGGGAAGTATTTGCCCACTTAGTGCTCATGTTCTATGAAGGGGAGAGGGACAAGGAAAGATCTAGATATCGTCAAGTACCCACAAGTGCCAAGAAACTACAGAGCACAGGGAGGTCTTTATAATAATTGGTAAAAGAAGGTGTCTCCCAAAGACACCCTGAGTGTCAGCAAAGGCCTGAGGGCAATGAGGGTGTGAGCTAATGACACAGCTGGAAAAGAGTATTTGAAACAGAAAAATAACAGGTTTAGGTATGTGGAAGTAATGGTGGCCATGCCACTGACCTTGACAATAGGAGACACTCATGTGCACACATTCCCATGCAGGCCAGGACTGAGAGTTGAAGAGACTTGCTCAGGATTTAGGGCTTCATTTTCAAATCCCAATGCATAGATCTAAATGTTTATGTCTTTCTTTCTTCCCCTAGTTTCACTCTTAACCTTCTTGAGTCTGCCCACCACTGCACATCAAGCTGTTGCACTGACCACTGCTACCAAAGGGAGTGATGTGCTTCTACTTGTAGAAAATAAGCACCCGGAAGCTGGCGGCATTCTTTGGTACAAGGGAAGAGAGATAAAGGCGAGCAGTTTTATCATAGGTATTGGAATATACATAGATGTAATTAAAACTGGGCCTAAATTTAGTGGTCGAGAATCAATAGACAAGAAAGGAACCTTGCTGATGAAAAATGTCACCTTGAAGGACGCAGGATACTACACTGCGCTAGTCCACCAACCATTTGGAGCTGTAGAAGAGAAACTTGGATACCTCTTTGTATATGGTGAGTTATTCCTCTCTGATCTCAGAGTGTCAAGTAAGGTGAATTCTTCACACACAGGACTGACAGCCCTACACTCTGCCTCATCACCCTCTGCATCACATCCAAGGTTGGCTTTGAAATTTTAGTGCAGGGCACACACAGTAAAGACAGAATTCCTACAATCTCATTTCCCTTCCCAGATTCCAACTCTGCAGGTATTCACTGCAGACAGAAGGACCAGTCTGATGAGGGTAATGCAGCAGAGGAAGACCATTCTCAGTTCAGTCCCTTGGGGCCTTTCCCATGACAATGACCCTACAGAGCTCAGTAATAGCCTGACCCGAGGAGCCCCCTGGAATTCTCATAGAGCAGCTCAGCATAATCAGCCTCTCTTTAGACCCCTGTTCCAGAGCTTCTGACCCCAAAGACCCAGGTGAACCTGTATTAGTAGAGGTTGGCTTACTTAAAAGAACTGTGTGGGAGCAACAATTTCCAGGGTGCCTAAATCACATGTCATCTAAACTGGTCATCAGTCAGGGCTCAAGTGCCAAGAATCATATTTGAACAGGGATAGAATCTGGTCCTTCAACTGACACTGTGGGTGGGGAGCACAGATGAACAAGTAAAATCTTGTCTCAAGGCCATTCTCTAACAGTCCCATTCTCTGTTTCTGCACAGAGCCTGTGACATTTGTCAACCTCCGAGTTTCCAATAGTATATTTGAAGAGAGTGAAGATGCTATAGTCCTCACCTGTGACTCAGATGCAGCCTCCATCCTGTGGTTCTTCAATGACTTGGCTCTACAGCTCACAGAGAGAATAAAATTGTCCAATGGCAGCAGAAGCCTCACCATAAACCCCATCAAGAGGGAAGATTCTGGGATATACCATTGTGAAGGCATCGATCCCTTCACTTCTTTAAAAAGTTGGCCCTTTGAGTTGCGTGTGAAGTCTGACTGATCCTTCTTTCCTCTTTTATGTTGTTAAACTCTAAATAAAGTTTTTGCATTATCATAATAGATTTGTTCTGAAGGTGAATAGTTTTCTTAAAAGATTCACATTGAATCAACAATCCCTCAGAAATGAGAGCTGACATTGTCATTATTATTGACTTAAGGTCATATTTTAGACCAAGCCCCACCTCAGTTTGGTCTTATTTGTACCATGTCAACAGTAGAGGTGACAGTGTGTCCCTCAAAGAATGAGGAGATTTTGTGTGATGACCAATGGGAACAGGTGATGAGCTCAAAGAATCTGAGCTCTGTCCCTTCTGCAGACAACATGACATGTGGAGGGCACCTGGACACTATTGTAGGCAAGAGGAAGGGATAAGAGGACACCCATGAGGGTAACAACACTGAACTTTGTCATCCTCTTTGATGTCCTCAAGAGATTTCTAGTCTCTTAAGTCTTTTTATTTATATGTCAATAGATTATTTTAATAAGTCCAGTACATTTCTGTTCAGTTCTTTAATATAGTTAGAAACTTTGTAAATAATTCCAAGGTTTTAGTTCAAATGTCATAGTTTAGAACGATGCCCATCAAATTAAAAATGACTTGACATTTTATAAAGCTGAGTGTGATCTTGATCAGTCTTTTGGTATGTCTGGCAGAAAAGGACATCAGCCAAAGTTAGAGAGACCACAGGCGAGGAGGGTGAGGCTTCCTAACCTCAAGTGGCTATTAAAATCCCATCTGATGTTTTACAGAAAAACCTTCACCAGAATAAACTACTTGCCGAAAGTCAGTTCCTCTGCACTTAGGTAACTAATCAGGCTAAAGCACATGATACCAGCCATGTTTAGGATCTAGAATACACTTCAGCATTAAGGATTATATTTAATAAAAGGGAAGGTGACTGTAGAGAAAAATATAATGTCTGAATGTAAAACTCCAGAAGCATTTTCCAGAAGAAAAATATAATGTCTGAATGGAAAACTCCAGAACTCCAGAGGCCTTCTGGGAAATCAGATTCTGGGGCTGTTCAAAGAGTCTCAGTTATTTTGCACCTCTTTATAAATGGCAACAACTTATGGAGATGCAAATTGAGTCTTGGCTAAAAGAGATTTAGTTGGGTTTCCCTCCACTGTGCAGAAAGCAGGCTTCTAACAACTCAGAGGCCTTAATCCCCTTGGAATCACAAGCCTTTAGAAAGATTCTTTCTGATTGCAGACTTTTGACCACCACATTTTAAAAGCAAATTTTTCAGAAATGGAATTGCAATTTGTAATGGCAGATTTTTTTCTTTCTTTCTTTTTTTTTATTTGCTTGTTTGAAATACAAGTGAGATCAACTCTGGGTAGGGGCAGCTCTGCCCAGTGAGGTGACTCTGACTAAAGACAGCTTAGAACCAGAATGGGAAGGGAGGCCCCATCCCATGCAGTGTTGCACCAACCCCCTGGAAGCCACAACTTGCAAACTGCACCAGGGGAGCCTGCTGCCAGAGCAACTAGTGGTGTGCTGCCACCTGCGGAACCCTCCTCAAGGAGCTGGTGTGGGAGGAAGAGCCTCTGTGCAACCAACCGATACGCTGCTGTGCTCTCCTGAGGCATCACTGCACAGGCTGAGATTTAGAAGTCTGGACAGATGCTGGGGAGCTAGTGATTAGCTTTGGGGTGTATGCATTGCCTCCACTTTACCACAGACCTGACTGGTGTTTTCCCACATGAGAGATATGATAGAACCTCATACCCTGGCTTCTGGCAGACCCAACATCTGGGGTCTGGAGACCCTGCTGACTGGTACTAGAGGTCCTGCCATGCCATGGTCATTGAACACCCTGGAACAAAATAAGTGGTGTGTCTTTGGGGCAGGTGTTACACCCACCATCTTCCCTGAAATCTGAATGGCACCTCACCCTCTGGAGATCCACCACCTTCAACCTCCTAATTCAACCACAGGATTTTTAGTGGATCTGCCTAATAGGCACCTGGCAGGCCAAAAAACATTCTTGATGATACTTGGGATATTTGCTGTCCTCCCCCAGGCTGGGTGCTGCTAAAAGCTAATTTTGGAATGTAGCTTAATTTTTCCCACCTGCAACCAAGCCTACAGAGGCAGCCATACATTGTAGAGTTTATATCTTCAAACAATATGCTGAGAAAAAGGAAAAGACAGTTTTTGACATTGGCCTGCACAAAAGCCCCTCCAAAGAGACCAAGAACCAACACACCAAGTTGCCAAATTCGAACAATATTGGAGCACTACTCAAGACACTTCACAAATGGAATATCTAAAAACAAATTATAATGTGTATTAAACTCTACTAAAGTTTCCACTTTTTCTTCTTTACTTTGTATACTTTTCTCTCTCTCTCTCTCTCTCTCTCTCTCTCTCTCTCTCTCTCTCTCTCTCTCTTTCTCTAGTCACTTGAGGTTAAGAAGCTTCACTTTCACACTACCCATGCAGTCTCTCTAGCTTTGGGCTATGTGTTCTTTTGAAAAAGGTACCAAAGGCAAACTAGGTTAATCTTAGCTCCATAAAGTGTAAGGTCATTTCAAACTCCATGGGCACCATTCTGAACTAGGACATTTGAGCTAAAGCCTTGGTTTTATTACCAACGTTTTTAATGACATCATAGTAACAAAAATAACTGAAATGTAAGAAAGGGGAGCAGCTTAGACAAGAACCTAGTATAAAGGAACCATGGACATGGACAACAGGTGGGATTGACTTTGGGGGGAATGGTGGGTAGGGAGGGGGACAGAGGGGAGCAAAAAGGGGATGGATGTAATACAAAAACAATAAAATTTAAAAAAATAACTGAAACGTACTAAACTAATGAAGGTAATTTTATTGACATATAAATAAGAATACTCAAGAGATGTTAGAAATCTTTTTGAAAGACATCAAAGAGGAAGACAAGGAACAGTGTCACCCACATGGGTGTCCTCTTATTCCTTCCTCTTGTCAACAACTCTGTTCAGGCATCCTCCACATGTTTGCCTGCAGAAAAGACAAAGCTCAGATTCTGTGAGCTCATATCCTGCTCCCATTGTTCATCACATGACCAATGCTCATCTTCTGAGGGACACAATGTCACCTCCACTGTGGACATGATGCCAATGAAACCAAATCAAGGTGTGGGTTTGTCTTAAATATGACCTTAACTCAGTAGTTATGACAATGTTAGCACACATTTCTGAGCGTTTGTTGACTTTATGGAAATTGTTTAAGACCTATTCTCCTTCAGAATAAATCTATTATAATAATGTAAAAAATCTTTATTTAGAGTTTTACATTATAGCGGGAGAAAGGAGTTTCAATCAAGTCTTACCTGTAGCAGAAGGGGCCAACTTCTAAGAGAACTTATGGGGTTGTGGACTTCACACTCATAATGCCCAGCATCTTTCCTCTTGACTGGGTCTATGGTGAGGATTC
This sequence comes from Noctilio leporinus, assembly GCA_004026585.1. Classification (NCBI taxonomy): domain Eukaryota; kingdom Metazoa; phylum Chordata; class Mammalia; order Chiroptera; family Noctilionidae; genus Noctilio; species Noctilio leporinus. The sequence goes on from PVIW01005920.1 coordinate 54,343, forward strand.
TGTGGTCCTCTAACAGCTTTATTCTCTCCATGAGTTGCAGATTCAAGTAATGGAACAACCACTGGGTAGAGAGCACATATGTGTGGCAGATCAGGGCCACAGCATCCTTATTCTCTGTGACTGCAGTGTTGCTGGCTATAAGGTTGACCATTAACACAGGCTCTATGGAGATACAGAGAATGTGGCTGATTGAGAATGGGCTTCAGACATGGAGTCACACTGTTTCCTCAGAGATCTCTGACACTCACAGTCAACAGATAGCTCTCTAAAGGTCACCAGAGTATGGCCCTGACATTTGCAGAAGGACAATTGTCTTAGTTCAAGCAAATATATGTAAAGAGAGAGCTGTATCTCCCCTCTGATGCCATAAAACTGCAGGGTGATTTTATACTTGTTCCTTTGCACACCTCACCTCTATAGTAGCAGCACATAAAACACCTCTCAAACACATATATCCTATAACCTCATTATCATGTGGAATTTTTCTCTCCTGAGCTTTTATTTATTTTTTTCCTAGAACATTCTTTGACTTCACAAAACACCATGTCCTGATCCTCATGTAAAATGTTATGTATGTTGGGGAAGGCAGGTTTACCACCTTTGTCCAAGGGAAGCTTAAAGTACATGGGAAAGGATGTGCCATTAATTAAATAATTAATTAAGCAGTAAAAATGGCTCAATTCAGTCCTCATGCTGTAGACATGGAGGACCTTCATTTTAAATAATTCTCAGTCTGAACATGACTTTATTTTCTGGTTTACTGATTCAATATTCTGGTGAAATTAACCTCTAGAGGGAAGTAGTTATGGTTTTAACAAAAGACATTGACTGTAGTAATAGAAGGAAACTACTACAATAAAGGCCACATATAAAACCCCGTAGCTAACACAACGGTCTTTGAAGAAATGCAAAAATCCTTAATAATATCATGAACAAAAAAGAAATGGTGTTTGTCTACATATTCCACATAGTAGTGGAATTTTTTACCATAACATTTCTGCAAGAAGATGAATAAGTTGGCCCTGGCTGGTGGCACAGTGGATAAGGCACCAGCTTGCAAATCCAAAGGTCGCTGGTTCAATTCCCCAGCCAGGGCACATAACCAGGTTGCAAGCCAGGTCTCTAGCAGGTCCGTAGTGGGAGGTAGGTGAAAGGCAACCATACATTGATGTTTCTCTCCCTCTCTGCCTCTCTCCCTTCCCCTCTCTCTAAAAATAATAAAATAAAAACTTTAAAAAGATGAATAAGTTGTATCCAAGTTGGTAAAAAATATTTTTTTGAAAAGACAATATAATCTTACACATAAAACTAATAAATAGGACAAAATTGCAGGAATAAAAATTAACACTTACCATCACTTTCTTATTTTGCAAAAACAATGAAGAATTTCAAAAGGAAATAAAGTTTACTCCTACATATTCTAGTTTTTTGATGCTATTGTAAATGAATTTTTTTTCTTAACTAATAAGGGGAAAATGTGCACTGAAAACTACCAAACATTTTGAAAGAAATTAAAATAGACATAATCAACGGGAATATATAAATTAATTCACTGGAAGACCACAAACTATCTATACATTTGATACAATCTCTATCAAAATTCCAAGGTCTTTTTGCAGAAATAGAAATATACATCCTAGATTTCATAAGGAATTTCAATGAACCTCAAATTCTTGAAATGATCTTGAAAAAAGAATGTAATTGGAGGTTTCACATTTCCTAATTTCAAAGCTTCCTCTGCAGTAAGCTTTGAAATTAGGAAATGTCACCCAAATAGTGTGGCACTGACATGAAAACATCTATACAACAAAGGAAACAATCAAATAGTTTGATGAAGTGACCAAAACTGTTCAATGGAGAAAAGACCTTCTTTTCATCAAATAGTATTGAAAAGAAAACAAAAAGATGATTGTTTTCTTATACTATCTATAGAACTAAAGTCAAAATAAGTCAAATTCTAAACAATAGACCTAAAACTACAAAATACTTAGACAAAGTATAAAGAGAAGCATTATGACATGGATTTGGCAATGAATTTCTGAATATAATGCTAAGAACACAGGTAGTGAAGAAACAATTTGGATTTTGTCAAAATGAAAAATTTATAATCTTCATAAAGCACAACTGATTGAAAGGTGACCTATTAAATAGGTATAAATATTTTTCAAATTATAAGGAAAATCACAGTTAATATCTAGAATATATAAAACTTCTACAACTCAACAACAACAAAACCGAATAACCTGATTTTAAAATGGGGGAAAAAAAAAAACACTTGAATAGACATTTCCCCAAAAATATATACCAATGGCCAATAGGCATAGAAAAAGGTGCTCAAAGCCACTACTGTTTTAAGAAAATGAAAATTAAAACTCTCAAGATTGAACTTGTTGCTTGTGATGTTGGATTTGCTTGGGTTGGCCACCTGATGGGGAGTTCTATGCACTGACTCTGATTGTTACTGCTGGCTATTTAACTGTAAAGTGAAAATGGATTATTTTCTCATTTTTCTCATTCAATAGACCAAAATGTTTTTGTTTTGTTTTCATGATCAAATGATGCCTAAAATAAAAGAATCTGAATTAGCTCATAGGTTTAGGAATCCACAGACCTCATAAGGTTCCAAAGATAGAGAAATTAAGTCTATGGCTACATACAGACCTCATATGACTAAGCAGCTGCTCACGATCTGTGTGACTCTGCTATAGTGACTGTGTCTCCCTGTGCCTCAGTTTATTTCAAAGAGTATTCAGCTGTCTGGTTGTCAGTGTACTAACTGTAAAATGTTTATAGCCTCTCATCTAAATCTTGGGATAGAAGAGCTGCTCAATAAGAGGAATCTGTTATTGATCAACTTCAAAAGAGAATCCCCAGGGCTGATGCTGGTGAATGAGGAGTTGCTTCACCATCTCTTTTCTTTGTTTCCTTCTGGCAGTGTTGATTTTTGCCTGAATTTTTATAAGCCCACCGCCAAAACATTCTGTGACATGTGACATCCAAAAAAAAAGTCTGACTGTGCTCTCCACACACACACTCAGGTGGTAGACTGAACTCCACTTATGCCAAGATGTGGCTCTTAGTCCTGAGCCTTGACTGATAAGCAGTTCAGGAGCCATGTGACTTAAGTTCCCATTATATGATTGCACATTCAGCCACATCTGGTAGGCCAAACCCAACTGAGTCAGGCTCACCAGGAGCCCTAGAGTTAAGACACTTGGGACAAGGTTCTGGGAAGAGATTCCTGCACTTGGCTCTGTAAGAATTTCAGGGGGCCTCTCAGACCATGCTCTGCCCTAGTACAGCAGACTCATTCTCAGGATCAAGATCATAAGCAGGTGTTCAGGGGCTAAACAGAGACTGGTATCCCTCTGCTGAGTTACTTCCATCAGATTGGTCTGTCTGTTTACAGGGAGGGGCTATAGGGACTGTCTACAGGGTTAGAATTTGGGAAGAAAACTGAGGTCTTAGGAAGTGTGTCTGCACTCTATGTATCCTACATTAAATGTGCAAACTCATCCTGAAACAGAATGCAGAATGGAATGGAGGCAGAGTCCAGAGCCGACAGTCCCACATGTGAAGAAAAATTTACCCCACCCAATAACCAGTGGTCAGACAGCATCACTCATCATATACAGTAAGCCATCCAAATTCTATTTATTTTACTACCTGGAATTTTGGCCACTATGGTGTACATTCCTGTGTCTTCCATAATGACCTTTTTTAATACCAAGGACCCATCATAGCTTACTATCACTCATCCTAAAGCAGGGCCTCTCATATACCTTTTTGAGCTTTGTCTCAGAAATGCAATTTTATTATTTTTGTTAATGACTCCCCCCTTGTACTACATGAGTGTTCTAATGTTTGGAGGCTTATTGCTGATACATAGAACTGTATCATCCCCTGAAGCAGCATGGTGGAAAAAATACTGAGTTAGGCTGTGGAAGGCAGGCACAAGTAGTTTAAAAGTGAGACTAAGAAATAAGCCCTGGCTGGTGGCACAGTGGATAAGGCACTGGCCTGCAAACCCAAAGGTTGCTGGTTTGATTCCCAGCCAGGGCACATAACCAGGTTGCAAGCCAGGTCTCTAGCCAGGTCCATGGCTGGAGGCAGGTGAAAGGCAACCATACATTGATGTCTTTCTCCCCCTCTGTCTTGCTCCCTTCCCCACTCTCTAAAACTAATAAATAAAATATTTAAAAAGAAAGATGAAAAAAAAAACAGTGATCAATATTTGTAACTCTGTATCAGGATAGAAATATGAGGCCCTGAATCCTGAGCAAGTCTCTTTACCTCACAGCCTTGGTTTGAGTATGAGTATGTTTTCCCCATTGTCAAGGTCAATGGCATGGCCACCATTACATCAGCACCTATGAAAGCTGCTATTTTTTCTGTTGCCCATACTTTTCTCCAGGTGTTTGTCTCCCTCACCCCATCACTGTGCTCACACCTCTGCTGACAATCAGGGGTATTTTTGAAAGACACCTGTGCTGATCACCTTGCCTGAAGATTCTCTGCTTTTACTTTCTGGCCTGCCACTGCTCTGTTTTTTCATGGCACTTGTGGGTACCTGACATCACAGCTAGACCTTTCCTTGTCTCTCTCTCCTGCATAGAACGTGGGCTTCCTGGGAGCAGGGCCTTGTCTACTCTTATACCTCCAGTGACTGAAACAAGCCATAAATACATGGGATTGAACATGGGATGGGAGATACATGCACATGAGGTGCATGATCTCACGGGTCTGTACCTCATGAGGTATATTTGCCAATTGCTGAACTTTTGGTAAAGAAATTTTAATACACCTGGTTAAGTATTTTTCTGGTGTTTCCTGACAAAGTTATTATTATTATTATCAGTTTTCCTAATTCAATATACAGTGATAAATAATAGGAAATAAACAACAACTGATGTTTTCTTGACTTTCTCCACTTCCAGACAATGAAATTTCACTTTTGCTGAGCCCCCTTCCCCATCCTACTCTGCTCCTTTGTTCTTTACCCTCTGGTCTGGTCCAAACAGAAGCTTTCCCTCTTTCCTCAGAGCACTGGCTTCTTCAGGAGATCCCAGCCAGCCTCTGTGTCAGACAGCTTGTCTACCCCAAGGGATTGTCTCCTACTTACCAAGTCAGCAGGAGCCCCTGCCAATGGACAAGTGCTCTGCAGGTAAAGAAGGACCCCATGGTGTCTGCCACCTGCTCTGTGGTTCTACTTTGAGATAAGGTTGATGTTCAGTAAGGCCCACAGGCACCTCTGTTCTGATGGCACAACCTGCTGTGAGTTCTACCAATGTGCTGAGCTTTATTCTTGGGCATGGTGACTATATTTGTCATGTGAGCTGTGGCCTGAGTCTGTGCACAGGACCCTCCCTCCCACTCTTGACCCTCATTATTGCCACCCCCCTGCATCTTCTTACCATTTTATTGTCCTTCAATATTTTGTTGTCGTTGAACTGCGGAGGAACCAGACACCACACACACATACACACCCAAGCAAACATACACATACATATAATCACACTAACACACACACACACCCTGTGTTTGGAGAAGCATGAGTCTCTGGTTTCCAGGTTTCAGGCATTTTCCATAGCTCCCTTTCAGGTGTACAATAGACTTTCTCTTACACATTTGACTTTTCTCCCCAGAGCATGAGTTCTTGAGGTATTTCAGAACAACTGTCCCCAAGAACATCAACTTGTTTTGCACTGGCTCACCTGCGAAACTTTGTAAACATTGTGATGCTCAGGTCACACCTAAAACATGCACCTTCACCAGCTCTCCAATGGCAATAGGCTTATTTGCATAAATTCAGCACATTTCTGTTTCTTTTATTAATAGAATATAATTGGAATAATTGATAATACAAGCAAGACTTTGAATCTAATGTCCTAGTTCAGCTGATGCCCAAAGAATTAAAAATTACTTGTGCCCTGGCTCATAGCAGAGTAGATAAGTCACCAGCCTGGGCACCCAAAGGTTGCTGGTTCCATTCCCAGCCAGGGCACATAACCAGGTTGCAAGCCAGGTTTCCAGCCAGATCCATGGCTGGAGACAGGTGAAAGGTAATTTCTCTCCTTCTCTGCCTCTCTCCCTTCCTCTCTCTCTGGAAATAATAAATAAAATCTTTAAAAAAACTATTTCTCCCTTAAAGAAGGTGTGTTTGACCTAATGGTTATTTTAGTATTTCTTGGAGAAAAGGACATCACCCAAAACCAGAGAGACTGCCGGTGAAGTGTGAAGGTGAAGCTTGCTAACCTCAAGTGGCTGCTAAAACTTCCATCTCAAGTTTTATACAAAAGCCTACATAAGAGAAAACTGTGGTGAATGTTAGTTTCTCTTCGCATCAGTAACTAGTTTAGACAAAGATAAGTACAGCAGCCATGTAGTGGAATCAAAAACATTCCTATTTATTTGATATGACATTTGATCAAAAAATAATAAGTGACAGCAGAGAGATAGAATTTCTCTGGAAAACTCAAAAACTACAGCCTCCTTAAAGATGAAATCTTATCTCTGTTCTAGGCTCTCAGCTATTTTGCACCTGTGCCTAAATTGCTCAGAATTGACACCTTTATAAATTGCAGGAATTGATAAAGATGCAAACTGGGTCATGGCTGAAAGGGATATAGCTGTGGTTTCCTTCCACTGTGAAGAAAGCAGTGTTGCTGTTACTAGAAGCCTTCATGTTCCCTCAGAGTCAGGAAACTTCAGACAGATTCTTTCTCCTGATAGGCCTCTGACATCTATTTTTCACACCATTACAGTATGAATGTAATCACAGGCCCTGGCTGGTGGTTTAATGGATAAGGCACCGGTCTGAGAACCCAAAGGTCCCTGGTTCAATTCCCAGTCAGGGCACATAACCAGGTTGCAAGCCAGGTCTCCAGTTAGGTTCGTAGCTTGAGGCAGGTGAAAGGCAACAATACTCTGATGTTTTCCTCTCTGTCTCTCTCCTTTTCCCTCTCTCTGAAAATAATATAATCTTTATAAAAAAGAATGCAATTGCCATTTGGTAATTGATGATTCTTTATCTGATCTTTTGAAACATACATAAGTCTTTTTGAAAACTTCCTGCCAGTGTTAAGAATCAAAGACTCTCTGTCTCAGATAACAGAGCCCATTACTTGCAATTATAATCTTCCTGGTGTTCCTGTGTCCCAGTCTCTAAGGAAGAGTAGAAGCCTACCTTGGGTTGGGGATCTTTATAGCCAAAACATAAAATGATTTCTGGCCAGGATTTTATGAAAACTTCTGCTTTGCTAGAGGGGAGTCAATTAGTAAACACAGATGACCACGGTTCCTTCTGTTCTTAAAAATCTCTCCATCCTTTGAAACAGGGGTGTTAAGATCTGTCTCATTGCCCTATTGCATGGTCTTTAATAAAGTCTTACTCTTATTTTTAAACTTGCTTGGCACATATTTTAACATAACCTCCCTGTGACAAGTTAATCATGCCATCTTATTCAAAGTGTCAATGCTTAATATATCTTTGGATATTTTTCTTACCTTGTTAATTTTTTAAAAAATGCATTCCAACTGCCTTGCCTCTTTCCTGACTTGATGTGCATAGCAGCAGATGACCTGACTTCCCAGACCACCGCAAAGTAGTCTTAATTCAGGACTGCAAAGACGTGCCAGCATGAAAGGACACATTTCCACAGTGGCCTAACCATCAACAGTGTTCTCATTCCACATCCATGTTCTCTGAACCTTCCAGAAATAAGATCACAGAGATTATAAAAGATATTCTATCCTAAAACTGAACCCCTCGAGCAAACATGCAGGTCTGTTACGTCAGCCACCCACAGGCCTGCACAGAAGGAACCTGTCTCCAGCCTTCTCTGACATGCAGCTCAGGGCAAATGTCACTATCCTCATTCTTTGAATTCTTTGTTGTTTCTTTCCCACAAATTCCACATGTCTGTCTTTAGAGAGCCTTCAACCTGAATTGAAAAATGAAAAATAAATCTCATCTCTGGTTTTCATACATTTGTTGTTTTCTGTGGCCCCCTGAAGATTTGACTGAGATCTTTGGGGACCCGGCCAGAGGTGGACTGTTTGCAAGCAGAGGTGAACACAGAGTGAAGTCATGGAGAAATGTGGCCTGCTCGGGGTCATGATGAGAAATTGTGAAGTCTGGGAGGTGTTAGGTATTATAGGTTTCAGGGGACCTAAAACCTGTGATGCCAAGCAGGAAGGTTTATTCTGGAGGCTCAGAATATTATTAATGAGGGTCTGACCTACCTGTTGAAGGAGGAGCCACTGGAGCTCATGCTGTGAGGTGGGGGTGACATTCTTCCAGACTAGGGTGAACATGAGATTAAAACACAGGGTTGGGGGAAATGATAATGTTTTAAATACTAAAACAAGTTTCCTGCCTGGTGTTCACACCAGCTGTACAAGATGGCAGTGATCCTAAGACTGGGTATATGGGACAGATCAAAGCAGAGAAAAAGCTTAAAAAGGCAGTATTATGATATGTGTTTTCCAAAAGTTAGGGAATGGGGTAATGGGTACAGTGTTTTATAAGAGTGATTAAAGTATTTTAGTATGGGTAGATAAGGTGACTGCACAACATCATGACTACACTAAATGTCACTGAATTGTTCACTTTAAAATGATTAATTTCATTATGTAAATTTTACCTAATAAAATAATTATGCTGAATTAAAGCAGTAAGATTAAAAAGAGAATACACTACTGATTTTATTTATACAAAATTTCAGGAAATGAAAGCTTATCTATTGAGAAAAAAAGAAAATGATTAATTTTCTGAATACTTTGGGGGTTTCATAGAGAGCAGAGGAAGGGTTTACAAAGACATGTGATAACTTTGGTGAAATGGCTACACATGGAGTATGTACTCATGCCACCACTCATCAGATTGTATATTTTACATATATGTGGTTTATTGTCTGTTGACTTAAATATGAGTCCAGCAGTAATCAATGCTTAATGTCATGAATTGCTTGTGCATTCAAGAGGGAAGCATACTGTTTCACTATGACTATTGTTTCCAAGTGGGCAGATCCTCAATGGGCCCCCACAGGAGTGCAATAATGACAATACTGGCCATTTTTTAGCACTTAATGTATACTGAGTATCACAGGCATATTACTACATTTAATCACCGGAATGAGACAGTATAATTAAAGGTGAAATAAGGAGTTTTCCAGACAAAAGAAGCCTAAAAGAATACATCTCCACCAAACTTGTATTGCAAAACATGATAAAGGGTCTGTTTTATGAAAGATGAAGAAGCCAAGAGTGACAAAGAGGAACACAGGTACGAAGGGAAAAAATAACAATGAATAAGTACCTATAAATAATAACTTTACCTGTAAATGGATTAAGTGCACCAATCAAAAGACAGGGTAGCTGAACTGATAAGAACCAACTTTAACTTATGAATGCTTTGAAATAATCTTGTTATAAGTAGATTTTACTAAATGAGATAGTTTTATATTTTTGTTGTGTTTGCATTACTGCAGGTTAAGTTTTCTTAGATTGGAATTATTTCCTAAATCGGGCATATCAAGTTACTTGCAATAACTCTTAGAAAAATTGAATGAAGGTAAAAAAATAAAGTAAGAAAATGTGGATATATATTACATATCATACATGCTATTTTTCTAATTCACTGTTATAAAATGTATGCTTGTTTGTGGGTGTATAATATATAGATTTTGTTAGAAATCTATGTTTTTAAAAGATATTTTATTTATTTAATTTAGAAAGAGGGGGAAAAAGAAAGAGGAAGGAAACATCAATTTGTCATTGTCTTTCACACACCCACCAACTGAGGACCTAGCCAGCAACCTAGGCATCTGCCCTGACCAGGAATTAAACCAATTATCCTTTGGTTCACAGGCCAGCTCTCAATCCACTGAACCATACCAGCTAGTGCTGGTTTTGTTTTGTTTTGTTTTGTTTTAAGATTTTATTTATTTATTTATTTATTTATTTATTTATTTATGAGAGAGGGGAAAGGAGGGGCGGGGGAGATAGAAAGAGTAACATCAATTTATGATTGCATTTCCTATTCCTCCAGCTGGGGACCTGGCTGGAGACCTGGCTTGCAACCTGGGTATGCACCCTGGCTGGGAATCAAACCAGCAACTCTTTGGTTTGAAGACTGGTACTCAATCCACTGAGCCACATCAGCCAGGTATGTTTTAAATATTAACCAACTAGTAGCTGTGTTGAGAAATTAGTCAATCTTTAGGTTATAAAAGATGCTGAGAATGAGGACTAATTTGGGATGGCAGTTATCAACTACTAAACTACATGACTCATGTACATAGGCAATATATGTTCTCATGTTAGTAATTAAATTAAATGAGATTACATTCAAATAGATTGTGGAAATAGACATTTTTAGCCATGAAAGACCCCACATTGGGGGTGCTTGGGAAAACGTATTAATGCTATAGTAAACTTCATTATTCAAATGTGAATATACTTAATCTCTACCTGAACAGACTTAAATAGCTCAGTGGTTAGTTTAAGACCACATAGAAAGTCAATCACAAGCTCAAAAAATAGCTGGAATACTATTCTACAAAATTATTTAACTCCTATGTTTTTGTTGTTGTTGTTGTTGTTGTTTTGTTTTTACATCAATTTAGTAGATATTATAACTTCTACTCTGTGGGGACCAGCTGAGCACTGCAAGTACCATTAATACTGAAGGCTTCAACTAGTAAAACGTGTGTAGAGAAGGAACTGGGTATTGAAAAAAATAAGAACCCTGCATGACAAAAAACATCAATCTACTACATAACATAGCAAATTCCTCCCCCCCCCCCCAAATTAATTGTACTTCCAGGTGCTTAAAATAAAGTTGAGTTGTATTATTGGAGGGGGTGGGATCTGACCCAGAAACCCAATTTATTGTTTTTAATATATTTTATTTATTTATTTATTTTTAAAGATTTTATTTATTATCTTTTATGGAGAGGGGAAGGGAGAGAGGCAAAGAGGGAGAGAGGCAAAGAGGGAGAGAGACATCCATGTATGGTTGCCTTTCACCTGCCTCCAGCTATGGACCTGGCTGGAGACCTGGCTTGCAACCTGATTATGTGCCCTGGCTGGAGAATTGAACCAGTGACCTTTGGGTTCACAGGCCAGTGCCTTATCCACTGTGCCACCAGCCAGGGCCAACCAAATTCATTTTTTTTTACTATGGGTTTGGCACTGTCTCTAGGACAGCTTTCATGACAGTGAGTTCTGCAATACACCATTTCTGTGATGTATTTCACAAAAATAGCATTCCAGAGTAAAATAAGAAAATAGAAAAAGAAAAATACTTAATTTGCTACATTTCTAGAATATTACCATTTAACATACAATAGTTATATAAGTTATTGACATATTTTAATTATTTTTGTATTAACTCTTCAAAATCCAATATGTACTTTATAGTATATAGTATTTTGAGATATCCACATTTTAGGTGACTACTATATTCAACACTGGAGAAGCAAGGAATAAAGAAGACTAAATTTTGGGGAATGAAAATAGAAATTGTTTAATTTATTTTATTTTGTTAGCTCAGGAGAAGTCTGCCTATAACATGTAGGTAGGGCCTGGAAAGGTAAGACCTGAAATGAGATTTTTTTAGAAGCAATAAATGAAAGAAACTAGGCCAAAATATCTCTAATATAATTTTTTTGAATGCAATTAATTAAATCATGTTATTAGACATTGTCACAGGGTATAAATATTTTTTCTAGTGTAATATTTGAAAAAATATATATATATATGTGTGTGTGTAAATATATCTGTGCATATGTTTGGTAATATTGCAGTTGATATTACTTTAAAAAGTAGTTTTTTTAAACAAATGAATTAACATAAGCATTTTGAAATAATGAAAATAAAAGTTTGTATTAATATGATTTGAGAAGCTGACTATTAGAAGGCAGTTATTAAATGGTGAATTATCTGGATGTGAAAAAGAGAAAGGAAAGAAGTGCACATTGTGGTTACAGAATGGACAAAGGGATGTTAAAACATAATAGAGGGAATGGAGAAGCCAAAGAATTTATATGCATGACACATAGACATGAGCTGGGGGGGCATGCTGGAGGGAATGGGGGGATACAGGGTGGAGGGCAGCAAAGGGGGAAAAGTCAGGACAACTGTTATAGCAAAATCAATAAAACACATTTTTTAAAAAGGGGTAGTTAAAAATCTCTTCTATGTTTTATAGAAAAACATGCATCAAAGCAAACTACATGGTAGTCAATTTCTGTTTATTTCACTAACTAATCACACAAAGTCACTTACAGGAGCCATGTTGTAGGGTCAAGAATATTTTTGTCAGTTTGATATGACATCGGAGAAAAAAATTAACAAATAAAATGTGACTTCAGAGGGTTTTAAGCTCCTGGCTCTGTTCATGGCTTCTCAGTTAATTTGCACCTGCAGTACATTGCTCAAAAATGACATTTTTTATACATTGCAGGAACTGAAAAGATAAAAGCTGGGTTCTGACTGAAAGAGATTAAGTTGTGTTTCCCTTCAATATGAAAAATCAGTTTAGTTGTGACCTAGGACTTAATGTTCCCTCAGAGTCATGACCTTTAAACAGGTTCTTTCTGATAATAGGCCTCTGATGTCTTTTTTTTAGGCCATTCCATTAAGAATGTAATTGCAATTTGGCAATTGATGATTCTTTATCTGGTCCTGTGAAACATACATGAGTCATTTTGACAGCTTCCTGCCAATGTTAACCAAAGAATATCTGTCTCCAAGTAACAGGGCCCATTACTTGCAATTGTAATTTCCCTGATGTTCCTATGTCCCAGTCTAAAAGGAAAAGCAGAAAAGTCTACCTTAGTTGGGGATGTTTACAACCGAAATGTACCAGGACTAGCTGTTAGAATTTTATGAAAAGTTTTGTTTCCTAGTGGGTAAAGTCAATTAGCAAACACAGATGACCATGGTTCCTTCTGTTCTTAAAATCTCTTCAGCCTTTGAAACATGGGTGTTGAGTTCTGTCTCACTGCCCAATTGCATGGTCTTTAATAAAGACTTACTCATATTTTTAAACTTGCTTGATGCATGTTTTACTTTAACATAACCTCCCTGTGACTGGATAATCATGTCATGTTAACCAAAGTGCCAATACTTAGTATATTTTAAATCTTCTTTTTTTTTTTTTACATGTTTATCTTTTTTAAAAAGTTTGCAATTGCCTTGCCTTTCTCCTGACTTGAATTTTTGCAGCAGGAGATGACTTGACTTCCCAGATCCTCCTGGGCCCAGGTTGCTTCAAAGCAGCCTTGGCTCAGATCTGCAAAGGCATGCCAGCATGAAAGGACACATTTTCATAGCAGCCTAACCTTTAACAGTGTCCTCATTCTATCCCTGTTTATTGCACTTTCCAGGAACAAGATCACAGAGATTATAAAAGATATTCTGTTATAAAACTCAGCTCCTCCAGTAAAGATGCAGGTCTCCTACGTCAGCCACCCACAGGCCTGCATTGAAGGAACCTGTCTCTAGCCCTCTCTGACGTGCAGCTCAGGGCAGACATTACTGTCCTCATTCTTTGCATTCTTTGTTGGTTTTACAAATTTCATATGTCTGCCTTTAGAGAGCCTGCAACCTGAATTGGGAATGGAAAATAAATCCAATTTATGATTCTATATTATTGTCATTTTCTGCAGCCTCTGGTCAGGGGCTCCGGTGTGCTGGGAGTTTTTCATTACTGCTTCAATTTCACTAGTTGTTATTGGTCTATTCAAGCTTTCTACTTCTTCTTGATTCAGTTTTAGTAGATTATACATTTCCAGAAACTTGTTAATTTCACCCAGGTTGTCAAATTTCTTGCCATGTAGTTGTTTGTAGTAATTCTTACAATCCCTTTTATTTTTATGATATCGGTTGTGATTTCTTCTCTGTCATTTCTGATTTTATTTATTTGGGCCCTGTCTTTTTTTTTTTCTTGATGATTCTGGTCAAAAGCTTGTCAATTTTGTTTATCTTTTCAAGAACAACCTCCTGGATTTATTGATTCTTTGAATTATAGTTTTAGTCTCTATTTAATTCTGCTCTGATCTTGATGATTTCCTTACTTCTACTTGCTCTGGGCTTTGTTTCATGTTGCTTATCTAGTTCTTGTAGCTTTATGGTTAGGTTGTACATATGAGCTTCTTCTCACTTTTTAGGTAGGCTTGTATTACTATGAACTTCCATCTGAGGATTGCCTTCTCTGTCTCCCATAGGCTTTGGGGTGTTGTGTATTCATTTTCAGTTGTTTTTAGAAACTCTTCTTTGATCTCACTGTTAACCATTCATTACTTAATGGCATGTTATTCAGTCTCCATGAACAAGACTATTTTTGTTTTTGTTTTTGTTTTTCATTGAGGTTGGCTTCTAGGTTCAAGCCTTTATGATCTGAGAAGATGCTTAGTATGATTTGAGTTTTCTACAATTTGTGGAGGCTTGTCTTGTGTACTACCATGTGGTCTATCTTCGAGAAAGTTTCATGCACATCTGAAAATAATGTGTGTTTTGCTTCTCTGGGGTGAAAAGTTTTGTATCTATCAGATAAGTTCATTTCTCTAGAGTGTTGTTCAATGCCACAATATCCTTGGCACTTTCTTACTTGGAAGATCTGCTCATTATTGGTAATAAGATACTAAAATCCCCTACTATGAGTGTGTTGCTGTCCATATACTTCTTGAAGTCCTCCAAGATTTTTCTTATATATTTGGGTTCTCCTATGTTGGGTGCATATATGTTTATAAGGCTTATATTTTCTTGATGAATTGTTCCCTTAATTATTATGAAATGTTATTCTTTGTCTCTTTTTATGGCCTTCATTGTAAAATCTATTTTGTCTGATATAAGCATTGCTATCCCAGCCTTTTTTTATGTCCATTTGTTTGAAATATATTTTTCCATCCCTTCTCTTTCGGTGTGTGGTGATCTTTTGTTCTGAGGTGGGTCTCTTGTAGACAGTATATATGTGGATCATGTTTTCTTGCCCATTAAGGTAGCCTATGTCTTTTCACTGGTGCATTTCATCCATTTACAATTAAGGTTATTATTGACAGGTACTCATTCATTGACATTTTTCACCTTTGTACCTGTGTTCCTCTCTGTCTCTCTCTGCTTCTTCATCTTTTAAAAGCCAACCCTTCAGACTCTCTTGCAATGCTGGCTTGGTAGAGATGTATTCTTTTAGCCTTCTGTTGTCTGGGAAACTCCCTATTTCACCTTTCATTTTGAATAAGAGCCTTGCTGGGTAAAATAGTCTTGGTTGCAGGCCTTTGTTTTTTATTACTTGAAATATTTTTTTTCCCATTCTCTTCTGGCTTGTAATTTTTCTTTTGAGAAATCAGCTTATAACCTTATCACAGCCCCTTATATGTTACTAGCTGCTTCTCTCTTGATGTTTTTAGGATTCTCTTCTTGTCTTTGAAATTTGCCATTTTAATTATGATGTTTCTTTTGCTCATCAAGTTTGGAAAGTTTAGTGCCATTACTTTTTCAAACAGGTTTTCTATCCCTTGTTTCTTTTCTCCTTCTGGTATCTTTATGATATGGATATTATTGTGTTTCATGTTGTCCTGCAGCTCTTTTAAAACCTCTTTATTCTTTCTCAGTCCTTTTTTCATTTTGTTGCATTGTCTGGGAATATTTTCCTATGTTGTCCCACAGCTTGCTGATTGGATCCTCGGCTTCCTCTAGCCTGCTTTTGATTCCTTCTACTGTATTCTTCCATTCAGATGTTGTATTCTTCATTTCTTCTTGGCTCTTATTAATTATTTCTATATCCATTTTTTTTTAAAGATTTTATTTTATTATGTTTAGAAAGAGGGGAAGAGAGAGAGGCAGAGAGGGAGAGAGACATCAATGTATGGTTGCTTTTCACCTGCCTCCAGCCACAGACCTGACTGGAGACCTGGCTTGCAACCTAGTTAGGTTGCCCTGGCTGGGAATCGAACCTGCGACCTTTGGGTTCGCAGGTCGGCGCCTTATCCATTGTGCTACCAGCCAGGGCCCTTATTTCTATATCCTTTTTAAGGCTGGTGTTCTCAGTAAGTTCCTTGTGGCTTTTCTTGAGTTCTTTATAGTTTCTCTGAAGTTGTTTGTAATTTTTGTTGAGCTCACTGAG